>CAXKVI010000004.1:56552754-56693579 GCA_964058755.1 Campiglossa producta | reverse complement strand
CATCGAAACATATGTCGGCTTGTCTGGTTCCTGCAGCGCGTAGGTAAATTTTTCTAAAAAAAAAACACATTTTCATACAATCCCGAAAATTGCTTGTAAATACCGTCGGTATTTACAGCAATAGACTACAAGTCAAAAAAGCAACAAAGAGTTTAATGTTATAAATGGAAAAATATTCGTGCTTAATTAAGTATGAAAATTCTTTCATAGGTTTCACACCAAGTCCTAAAAATTCGCAAATCTTTCATATAAGTTAGCATTGAAATTAAAGAAATGTTCTATATGGAAGTATAAATATATGCATAAATGGACACTGAGAAGGGTTTACCTTCAAGCTGGGTAGTGGCCTAAGGTGCTAGACCTTCTAGCATACAAGTCACTACAGTGTTGTGAGTTCGACTCTCACAATGCCGGGAAAGAAAAGTCCTTGAAGAGATGTAACTCCAGTATCATCGAAACATATGTCGGCTTGTCTGGTTCCTGCAGCGCGTAGGTAAATTTTTCTCAAAAAAACAAATTTTCATACAATCCCGAAAATTGCTTGTAAATACCGTCGGTATTTACAGCAAAAGACTACAAGTCAAAAAAGCAATAAAGAGTTTAATGTTATAAATGGAAAAATATGCGTGCTTAATTAAGTATGAAAATTCTTTCATAGGTTTCACACCAAGTCCTAAAAATTCGCAAATCTTTCATATAAGTTAGCATTGAAATTAAAGAAATGTTCTATATGGAAGTATAAATATATGCATAAATGGACACTGAGAAGGGTTTACCTTCAAGATGGGTAGTGGCCTAAGGTGCTAGACCTTCTAGCATACAAGTCACTACAGTGTTGTGAGTTCGACTCTCACAATGCCGGGAAAGAAAAGTCCTTGAAGAGATGTAACTCCAGTATCATCGAAACATATGTCGGCTTGTCTGGTTCCTGCAGCGCGAAAATTGCTTGTAAATACCGTCGGTATTTACAGCAAAAGACTACAAGTCAAAAAAGCAACAAAGAGTTTAATGTTATAAATGGAAAAATATGCGTGCTTAATTAAGTATGAAAATTCTTTCATAGGTTTCACACCAAATCCTAAAAATTCGCAAATCTTTCATATAAGTTAGCATTGAAATTAAAGAAATGTTCTATATGGAAGTATAAATATATGCATAAATGCACACTGAGAAGGGTTTACCTTCAAGCTGGGTAGTGGCCTAAGGTGCTAGACCTTTTAGCATACAAGTCACTACAGTGTTGTGAGTTCGACTCTCACAATGCCGGGAAAGAAAAGTCCTTGAAGAGATGTAACTCCAGTATCATCGAAACATATGTCGGCTTGTCTGGTTCCTGCAGCGCGTAGGTAAATTTTTCTCAAAAAAACACATTTTCATACAATCCCGAAAATTGCTTGTAAATACCGTCGGTATTTACAGCAATAGACTACAAGTCAAAAAAGCAACAAAGAGTAAATAAATAAATAATAATAAATGCTTTTTCATGCGAGAAGGTACAGGGGTACTATGTGTAAGAAGGCGGTTCGATTTGAAAATCACCCAAGAGACAAGGAAAATAGTATTTTAGGGATCAAAATAAGATACTTTGTCCAAGGAAGCATACCTCTAAAACCAATTCTGATGTCCCGACTTTGTACTTTTGACTTTGAGCGCCAAAGTTTGAAAAATCCTAAGTTGACCCATTTAGAGCGGATTTCTCAACTAGCCGTCAACTTAATGCTCACTTTAAATTTTGTCGGGCAGTTCATCCTCCTGTTAAATAAAGGGCAAATGAACTGGCTGTTAAACTGACAGCGAATTTACAGTGAACTTTGACTTTAACAGGCAGTCGAGAAAAACGCCATTAGAGTGCCCCAATCGTGTTTAAATGTATGACCGACCACCACTTACTTTGTAGGGCCACCCCACCCTTGCCAGCGGCACACCCCCTTAGACCCCACCTGTGGGGTTCCCCATACAATAATTTTAAAAAAATCACCATTTTTGCCACTTTACATAAAAAAATCAGCCAAAACTATCATTCATTGTCAATTAGGGCCAAAAAATGATGTCAAAACCGGATAAAATTTCCAAAAATTTGAACTTTTGGCTTAAAAAACTTATGATACTTTTTCAAATAAATAGAACACTATATGGCCAAGTTCGCCAGAAACGAAACCACCCAAAAATTTTGTATACCTTTCATGAACATGAAATGGTATTATAACTTTGGTCCGATGTTTGTAAGTATGAGAAGAAGAAGAGATAGACCCATCAATAAGTATACCGAAATGATCAGGATGACGAGAAGAGTTGATTTACCCATGTCCGCCTGTCTGTCTGTTTAAACGCAAAGTAGTCCCTCAGTTTTTGAGATATTTGGCTGAAATTTTGTATGCGGCCACCATTTTCCAATATAGGAATCATTTGTCGGAACCATCAAGATCGGACCTATATTACATATAGCTCCCATACAATCGATTATTCCGATAAACGGATTTTGGTAGATAACTCCTGTAATTATATAGGTAGCAACGTGGCGGTATTGCTATTTTTATATGCAAAATATCGATGCTGAAAATCATCGAGATGGGATAAATATTTCACATAGCCCCCATACAATAGATTGTTCCGATAAACGGATTTTGGGATATAACTCCTGTAATTAAAGAGGTAGGAACGTGAAGGGAGGTATCGCTATTTTTATATGTGAAATATCGATGTTGAAAATCATCGAGATGGGATAAATATTTCACATATCCCCCATACAATCGATTGTTCCGATAAACGGATTTTGGTAGATAACTCCTGTAATTATATAGATAGGAACGTGAAATTTCGTACCTATTGCTATTTCAGAATGTGGAATGTCGATGTTAAAATTCAATGAGATTGGACCAATATAACACATCGCCCCTATATAATCGATAGTTCCGATAATTTCGGTATGAGCTTAAGTTAAATTCACACAGGCTGTACTGGGATCAAACAGTGAAAATCGTGACGCTTATTCATGAAAGGTCTTTAGCCTTCGGCATAGCCGAAGACAGCTTTCCGTACTTGTTATTGTTTGAAATTTGGGTGCTTTTGTTTGTTTTGGGGTTACACACATGCCAAAGAATCCCATGCTCGAAGACAACACCCAACCTTTTACCTTCTTCGAAAATATACGATAGTGTTTCTAAATGAACAAAATTTTTAAAATTTACATTATCTAACCAAAAAGTACGTTGCATTTCAATAATATTATTTCTAACGCTCTATTCACATTTTTCAGACGGATTAAGGTTAATTGAAAGTAATTTGATAAAATATTTCGAGGAGACAAATGTTGTAAGCTTTTTGGATCGAAATGAACTCGGCAACATTCTTCTCGACGTTGCTCCGGAGTTTCCTGGTAGTTCGGCGCGAGTAACGGATGCGGGTTGTCACCAGGGTCAGATTAAATTACTGGGTCTGGTACGATATGTCGAAAAAAAAGAAGTCGAAACTAAAAATGTCGAAAAAAATATGTCGAAAAAAAATTTGCCGAAAACACAAAAGGTCGAAAAAAAATGTCTCGAAAAAAAATGTCGAATGAAAAAATGTCGAAATGTCGCGCGAATTTTACACATCATTCATTACATTGTTTCTACATCTTATATATTAATGTTGAGTATTATTTTTCTAGTGTTTTGCAATAGCTCTTGCAAGCAAATATAAAACCTGACGGTAAAGTTACAAACACAAACTCTTAAGCTCTTCTCAATATAATTAACAACAACCTCTCAGAAACGAATCTCCGGTTTAAATATGT
This sequence comes from Campiglossa producta, assembly GCA_964058755.1. Classification (NCBI taxonomy): domain Eukaryota; kingdom Metazoa; phylum Arthropoda; class Insecta; order Diptera; family Tephritidae; genus Campiglossa; species Campiglossa producta. The sequence goes on along the minus strand of CAXKVI010000004.1, from coordinate 56,689,804 downwards.
CAGAAAAATTTCGATTTTTGGCGACTTTTATAGTCACGTAAATATTTGATGTATCGATACATCGATGTTTCTATAAAAATTGTGAAGTTTTGAACGTTTAAACGTTTTTTCGGTTTCTCACTTGTCCAAAAACAAAAGTAAATTGGACCAACATCTTTTCCTTGTTCAAAAATATTCACGTAATTAGAAAAATATACACATATTAGAAAACCTCTAACCAAGTCGAAGGATCGATGTACATATATAGCGAAACAAATGTACATAGACTTCGCATCAAGGACACATCGATTTATTTTTGCCATTAGTGACTCCAGCATAGTTTACCTCAATAAGATAACGATAACTTTCTCGAAATGATCATTACCAAATGATTGGTGTTATGCTTTTAATAAGTACAAATCATAAGTCATTCTCAATCGTAATTTTTACATGTGCACTTTGTAGCCCGAAAATGTCTGAGAATATTTCTGTTGTTACCTCTAACAAGGGGAAAAGTTGAATAGGCTTTGTATTGGAAAATGGTTGAAAAGTTCTTGATAAGAGGCAAGGAAGTGATAAATAATTGTATACTATCATAAAACACGTTTTTAAACCCAAATTTCCGAAGTTTTACATTAAGCATCCAAATTTCGACCTTTTTCGGTCATTTGCATTTTTTCGACATTTTTTTTTCGGTCAAAAATCTCTTCGGTATTTTAAAATTTTTTTAAATTCGGTCTTGGAAATTCGACATTTTTTTTTTTCGACATATCGTACGGGACCCTAAATTACTCGCATGCGAGGATGCAAAAACTGTAGCACTGTACAAGGCAGCAGCTGCTAAACTGGGTGAAGTCTACAAGGGCGCAAAGATCGAGGTCGTCGACTGGAAGGACATTCCAGCTCGTCCAAGGGCAAGGGCATGGATTCCGACCATCCCTGACGAACCCTAGAGAATTCTCGGGATGCTACGGCTAATGAATCCGTCCCTCCCAACGCATGACTGGAGTCTCAATCTGGTCGGGGATGCGGTAGGGCCCGACAGACAGGTGGTGTTCACCATGAATAAAGAGTCAATCGAGCCCCTTAAAAGGTGCAATGGCGTAGTACACTACAGCGTAGCCCGATCGTTATCCACGTATATCGTGGTGATGCTCAGCGCGCTGCCTTCTCGGCTGCTCCGGGGGAATCGGAAGACGAAATAGCAGAAGAGGAAGCGGAGGATTCCGATGCGGAAAGCATGTTATCCGCCACGTCCCTTGGCGATAGTGCTGTGATCAACTCGGAGATGGAGGACAGCCTACAGGACTAGGAAGTCCTCGACGTCACGGTGGTAGCAGCCAACGCTGAGCGATTAACATCTAACGCTACATACAGCAGGACTCCCGCAATGCCATATCGGGTAGTTAATCGGAACAACTCGTCGTTGATAGGCAACCTCCGGGATGGGGCAAACCTCGACGATATGGGGACGGCAGGGAAGTCTGTGCGCTCTCATGTTGGTGGTGCTTCAGATTAATCTGCACAAATCTAAAGTGGCCTCGGCTGCTTAAATAGTCGTCGTAGGGAGGTCACAGACCTCAATATCTCTAGTGAAGGCGCTTATGAGTGGGTCAGAAAATGGCGGGTTCTTGAAGAACATTCATTCCCCGACCACCTTTACATTGAAATGGTTTTAGACTTTATTGTAGAACAACCAATCATTAAGCGCAATCCACGTAACACTAATTGGCAGTTGCACAATGAAATATTAGATAGAGACCTACCAGTACTGCCCTCATCAGTAGAGGAGCTGGAGGATCTTGTTACTACATTTACATCGGCGCTCTCAAATGCTCTAGGACAGGCTTGTCCAGTGCCAAAACCACGCGGTAAACACAGGCCAGATTGGTGGTCCTACGATTTGGACTCGCTCTGCAAATCATGCGAAATAAAGCTAAACTAAGGGGAGACTTAGACGAGTCCTCTCGAAAAGTCAAACAGCAATTTGCGAAAACCTGACGGATCCTGGACCAGCACGGAAGAGGGAACCCTTGAGCTGCTCTTGAATACACATTTTCCGGGGAATCTGCATGACGCACCACTAGCACCTGCAACAAACCTGGCAGTAAATATACCCATCACTGAGGAAAGGGTAAGGTGGGCACAACCACATTCCGGGCTCCTGGAGAAGCGCCACGGTAGTGTTTATCCCTGGGAAGGCATCCCACTACGAGCTAAAAGACTACAGACCGATCAGTCTCTCGTCCTTTGTACTCAAAACCTTTGAGAGGGTACTAAGCGAATACCTCTCAACGACTATTGATAGCAACCTTATCTCTAGCTATCAGCATGCATACACCAAGGGTAAATCAACAGAAACTGCTCTGCACAGCCTAGTGTCTGTCATTGATAAATCGCTGTGTGAAAAGGACTACTGTCTCGTGGCCTTCCTAGACATTGAGGGGGCTTTCAACAATATAAACCCGGAGGCGATCAACTCCGCTCTAACTAATCTGGGCGTAGATAGACCTCTAACTGGTCTAATTGACCAACTTCTAAGGGGAAGGAAAATAGCTTCTTCACTTGGTACGGTTAAGCTATCATACTATGTCACAAGGGGAACGCCCCAGGGTGGTGTTCTTTCCCCGCTTTTATGGAACCTCACAGTCAACTCTTTGCTACGTGACACAAGCTGGGGGTGCGGGAGGATAGTGGCATACGCAGACGATTTAGCTATTGCATTCAGAGGCAAGTTCCCACAAACTCTGTGTGAACTGATGCAAGTAGTACTGCGAGAAGTTTCGACGTGGTCCTCTCGCTGCGGACTTAGTATCAACCCGGGGAAAGTGGAACTTGTCCTCTTCACCCACCGGTACAAAATACCGCCACTAAGCCTACCAGAACTAGATGGCACGCGCCTGGGCTTGTCGGCCAAGTTTCTAGGCATAGTTCTGGACAGGAAATTGAATTGGAAGGAAAATGTTCTTCAACGCCAGAAGAAAGCTTGCATCGCTCTTTACACATGCAAAAGAGCCATTGGCAAAAAATGGGGGCTCAGCCCTAGAGTACGCCGTTGGATCTACACGGCCATCATTCGCCCAATCATCCTGTATGGAGTCGTTGTATGGTGGCCTGCGCTGAGCAAGGTAACATACCTGAATCTGTTGCGGAATGATCTGTATAAGCGGTGCGCTAAGGACAACGCCCAACAAAGCCCTCCAGGTCATTCTGGGCATTTTGCCACTTGATCTGGAAGGGTTTCGGTCAGCGGCGGCATCAGCTCTGCGCCTAAGGGAAACCTCCAGTTGGGGTGCGGGTACTATTGGACACTCCAGTATTCTGGAATCTTATAGCTTTCTCCCGCTAAGTACAGATCGTTGTGCGACCACTACAGTCGGGGATAGCTGTTTCAAAATAAACATTCCCAGCAGAGACGACTGGGAGAGGTCGGATTGGTGTCCCAAAACAAATGTTGGCACTTCCATATACACCGACGGCTCGAAGTTGGACGGCAGAGTTGGAGGAGGGGTTTATTCAAGGTATTTGGACCTTGAGCTCTCCTTCAGACTCCCTGATCATTGTAGCGTCTTCCAGGCGGAAGTCTCGGCAATCCTGGACGCCGCGGCCTGGTTAAGCAAACGTGTTATCGGAGAAGATATCGCTATTTTCAGCGATAGCGAAGCGGCCATCAAATCCCTTGGCTCATACACGTTCAACTTTGAACTGACGCTCAGCTGTCGTCGATCTCTTCAGGAGATGGCCCAACAGAACCGCGTAAACCACATATGGGTCCCGGGACATAGGGACATTGAGGGAAACTGTAAGGCAGACGAGCTTGCCAGGCAGGGCACGACCAAGCAGGTTCTTCAGGATAAAGAGCGCTTAGGTATGCCGTTTGCCACATGCAAACTAATGCTGAAGGAGCACACACTCCATCAAGCCAACGAAAGATGCCTGCAATCCCCAGGGTGTCGGATATCGAAACGAACCTGCTCAAAATGGGATCTTAAAAGGTCTAGACGCCCTAACTAGGAGGGAAATCTCCATACTGATAGGGGTATTAACCGGTCACTGCCTCATTGGTAGGCATGCAGAAAGGCTAGGTGTGCCCTACCGACGATGCTGCAGGAGTTGCAAAGATGATGAGGAGGAGGAAACAGTGGATCACCTCATCTGCAACTGTCTGGCTTTAAGGGACGCGAGAACGCGCTTTTTGGGAATTCCCTTCCTGGATAGCCTAAGCCAGATCGCGGAACTGGACATAAAGGACTTGATGGCCTTCATAAAGTCATCTAAGTTGTTCGAGGAGGAGTAACGGTGTCGGTTTAGGAGTGTCAGTCCCGGGATTCTGCTATGTGGAAAATCCCAACAACTCAGGGATTTTCCATATGGCTGGGTTCCGGGACTGACTATCCTTGTGTTGGTGGTATCACAACGGGCCTTTCAAAACTGGCCTAAGTGTGCCTCTGCGGCAGCCACTTGAACCTAACCTAACCTCAACATATTTTTGTAGAAAATCGAATTCCCTATAAAAGCTACATAGACTAAAATTTTCTAGTATTCTAGCCTAAAAAATAGCATATTTTTTCGATTTCCCATTTTCCTTTCATAAATTGTGAATAGTGCAAATATCCATGTACAATAAATAGATACTGATTTTTAAAGGAAATTGAATTGGGAATTTGGCTTAGTTTTGAATCACTCTTTGGATTTTTTTTAAGAGGTCATTGGAAATTTGTGTGTATCTCCTAGTAAACCCAATATTTTATATTATGTAATTCTGAACACTGCACTACACTTGGCACTCACCTTTTCACTCATTTTTGATAGCTTCGGATAATAAATTAAAAAGAAATAAATTTTTGGTTTAAGTTTAAATTAAAAAGATTGGCACTTTATTTGGCGGGTGCGAATGTGACCCTGTAGTACAACAGTAAGAACAATTGTGATTTTCTTGTAATGTGTGGGTGTTTTTGGTGTTGACATTTTGTGTGTATGTAACTGTGTTAGTGTGCGTGTAAAGTGTGGTAAAGTTGGCGGCCGCAGGGTTGCTGCGATCGCGGGGCTTGTTCACAATGGTGCGTGAACGTAACGGCTCAGTTAGCCATCCCGGCCCCCCTAGGCGAGTGATCAGCCTAGCAATCGTTGAAGATGTTGCAAGGTCCCCACGACGTTGCTTATCCCGGTTGGGGGTCGGTTGTGTTGCCTAGGAGGGTGCTGACGTGATGATGTTGCTGGGTGGCGGTAATGAGCACCCGGGTGACTCCACGTCTGCTGACGATGATTCGGCTGCCATGTTGTGCGCCGGGGTTTTGCGGCGCGTGGTGGTTGCGATCTTGGTCGCGCGTTTTTGAGTGTAGGCGGTGCCGCTGGGGCTGGCTGCCCGGTGCAAAAGTGTGTGGTGTGGCCTGTCGCACAGCTGGCACAGCGCTTGAGAGGTGCATGCTTCGATGGTATGCCACAGGGCCAAACAATTCAGGCAGTAGCCATGTGCCTGTGCTACCTGTTGCCGTTGAAGCGGTTGCATACTTTTAAAAATGCCACAAATGCGTAACGCGTGTGGACGGCGACATAAAGGGCAACGTACGCCATGTGTCGCTATGGGATTCCTTGGAATCGGATCTACGGTGTCCGCGGTGTCGAACCCATTCGTAGCCCTACGAGGTGCTGGCGACGGTGCAGTTGCTGTACGATGAGCGCTGGTACGCGGAGTTGCAACGGGTGTTGCACGTCCTCGTGGCACGGTAACCGCCGAGCGGATGGTTGGTGTCGAAGCGGCTTCTTCGATATCCATGTTCGTAGACATCTGTTAAGAAAGAATAATCGAATTAAGTGTCTTGTAAAGGCATGTGGGGTGCTTAATTTGAGAACTACATATGTATATGTATAACGTTAATGTGCGGCCCTTTCAATTCCACCAAAACCACAATAATGACACATAGAACACATGTAGCCCGTCGCATTTCTGTGTCTAATTCTTCTTTAAAAATCTATTTTCATAATATGGGTGGAATGCGTACTAAGTCTAAGGACATCTATATAGCTACCTCGTGCTTGGATTACGATGCTTTCGTCTTCGTAGAAACCTGGCTCAATGCTGATTTTTTCGACGAGGAATATTTCGACCCTAATTTGTATTATACATTCCGTAAGGATAGAGATGCAGTTAAAACCGGTCTCCGAAAGGGAGGTGGCGTTCTCATTGCCTTGAAGCGATGTTTCCGTGTGTCTGTACATCATCTTATGCACAGTGATTCCTTAATTGATCAGTTGTGCGTGAAGATATCCGGATCTTCTAGCTCTACATTATTATGTGTGTCATACATACCCCCAAGCAGTTGTGAGAGCCTATATAATTATCACATAGATAATATCGTTAATCTGTATGAAACAAATTCTCATGCGACTTTTTGCGTTCTTGGTGATTTTAATATGCCCGATATAGTTTGGTCTGACCTTCAAAAGGATGGTCTGTTGACTCCTAATGTTACTCGTTCTTTTGAAATGAATGTTATAGATAGTACTCTAAGTTGTAATTTTATTCAAATTAATAATGTTTTCAATACGCTTTCTGGATTACTTGATCTTGTTTTTGTCGACGAACATTCAATGGTTATCCTCTCTGAGAGTTCCCCTCCCCTATGTTCATCCGATAGACATCATGTCCCGCTCGACATTTATATTCATAATTTCGATACCTTTCCCGTTTCCTCTCGCTTAGAGAACTCATCTTTAAATTTTCGCGCTTGTGACCTTGTCGCGCTGAATGATTCGATTTTAGCTTTAGACTGGGAGATAATACTTTCGCCGATGGACGTAACTGATTGCTTTGACTCTTCCTAACTAAACTAACTGAGATTTTTCATAGTGTTGCGCCGATTTTTGGCGCTAAACTACGTAAACTTCCTTGGTACAACCAAACTCTTAAAAATCTTAAAAACAAACGTAACAAATGTTATAAGTTGTATAAGTTAAATACTGCAAATGCCATCCTCAGAGATCAATATTTACTTAGTGTCAAACAATTTAATGTCCTCGACAAATTCCTTTACAATCGGTACATTGGTAGGCTTGAAACTGAGCTCAAGACGAATCCAAAAGCTTTTTGGAACTACGTCCGCGGTAAACGTGGTTCTTCCAATATACCGATTTGTATGAAGTGGAATGGTATATGTTCTCAATCTCCTAGTGAAATCGTTGAGCTTTTTGCTGAGTTTTTCAAATCTAATTTTGATGATGCTCTTGCTAAGAATGATGATTTTTTACGTGCGTCTCCTTTTGAGCTTCTAGACTTCGGATCTGTCACTATCACTCCAGAAGACGTGTGTAAAGCCATGCTCTCACTGAAACCCTCGCTAAAGTGTGACAGCGATGGCCTTTGCGCAGTGGCGTGCCTACGTGTTTCAATCAAGGCAAGCCCCAGTCCTTATAACCCCAACAAAAGCACATACTGCTGCCAAAGAACATTTCAGACGAAGAAGAAGAGTTCAGGATAGATATTTATCGACTTTTGCACACGGGGAAAAACTTAAACATTTAGGTTTCTTCAATAGGCAAGTTATTGTTTTGCAGATTTTTTAAGCTTTTCCAATCCAAGGGAAAAGGTTTACTTGCACTATTTCCCATTTACATATGTACATCGAAGAAGCCAAGGCTCACTTGCACAACGAAAATTTATATTTTTAACTCAGAGTTAATGTCAAATTAAAAGATAACTCGGCGTCGTGCAAGTGGACCTAAGAAACCTAAAAAATATTTTTTATATTTTATAATGCCTAGCAAAAAAAAAAAAAAAAAATATTACAGCAATCACCAGTATTGAATTCTTTTTTTCTACTTTAAAATATGCGCCAATAATTTTTGAGTAGAGCTCTTTGCACATTAACATTGTAGATATGTATGTATATACATACATACACCAAAGGTAAATCAACGGAAACTGCGCTCCACAGCCTAGTCTCTATTGTTGAAAAATCATTGCACGAAAAGGAGTACTGTCTCGTGGCCTTTCTGGACATCGAAGGGGCTTTCAACAATATAAGGCCGGAGGCTATTAACACTGCTTTAACAAATCTGGGCATAAATAGGTCTCTTATTGGACTAATTGATCAACTACTAAAGGGAAGGAAAATAGTTTCTTCACTGGGAACAGTTGATCTTTCACGCTATGTCACAAGAGGAACGCCTCAGGGTGGTGTTCTCTCCCCGCTCCTATGGAACCTCACCGTAAACTCGCTGCTACGAGACACAAGGTGGGGGGGCGGGAAGATAGTGGCATATGCAGACGATTTAGCTATTGCATATAGGGGCAAATTCCCACAAACCCTGTGTGACTTGATGCAAGTAGCACTGCGAGAAGTTTCTTCATGGTCCTCTCGCTGCGGACTTAGCATCAACCCGGGAAAGGTGGAGCTTGTCCTTTATACCAGGCGGTACAAGATACCACCGCTGAACCTACCAGAACTAGATGGCGTGCGCCTGAACTTAGCTGATAAAGCCAAATTCCTAGGCACAGTTCTAGATAGAAAGCTTAACTGGAAGGAGAATGTCATCCAGCGCCAGAGGAAAGCGTGCATTGCACTTTACACGTGTAAAAGAGCCATTGGCAAAAAATGGGGGCTCAGCCCCAAAATTTGCAGATGGATCTACACTGCGATAATCCAGCCAATTATGCTGTATGGAGTCGTGGTATGGTGGCCTGCGCTAGGAAAGGCAACAAACCTAAATCTGTTAGGAAAAGTCCACAGATCGAGCATGATCTGTATAAGCGGGGCGTTAAGAACAACGCCCAATGAAGCTCTCCAGGCCATTCTTGGCTTTTTGCCACTCGATCTGGAAGGATACCGGGCAGCAGCAGCATCGGCTCTGCGTCTAAGGGAAACGTCCGTCTGGGGCGCAAGCACTATTGGACACTCCTGTATTCTAAGATCTTACAGCTTTCTCCCTCTGAGCACAGATCGGTGTGCGACCACAACAGTCGGAGATTGTTGTTTTAGAATAAACATTCCCAGCAGGGAAGACTGGGAGAACATAGATCGGTGTCCCGCTACTAATGGCGGCACTTTTATATACACCGACGGCTCGAAGTTAGACGGCAGAGTCGGAGGAGGGGTTTACTCAAGGGATTTGGACCTAGAACTCTCCTTTAGACTACCTGATCACTGCAGCGTCTTCCAGGCTGAAGTTTCTGCAATCATGGACGCCGTGACTTGGATAGGTAAACGCACCATCGGACAGGATATCTGTATTTTCAGCGACAGCCAAGCGGCCATCAAATCCCTTGGCTCTTATTCGTTCAACTCTGAACTGACGCTCAGCTGTCGTCGATCTCTTCAAGAGATGGCCCAACAGAACCGCGTGAACCTCACATGGGTCCCGGGACACAGGGACATTGAGGGAAACTGTAGGGCAGACGAACTTGCCAGGCAGGGCACGACCAAGCAGATTCTTCAAGATAAAGAGCGCATAGGTATGCCGTTTGCCACGTACAAGCTAATGCTGAAGGAGCATACACTCCGCGAAGCCAACGAAAGATGGCTACAAGCCCCAGGGTGCCGGATATCCAAGCAAACCTGGCCAAAATGCGATCTTAAAAGATCTAGACACATATACGCCCTAAAAAGGAAGGAAATCTCCATATTAATAGGTGTTTTAACAGGGCACTGCCTTATTGGTAGGCACGCAGCAAGGCTAGGCGTTCCCTACCGACGATGCTGCAGGAGTTGCAAAGATGATGAGGAAGAGGAAACGGTGGAGCACCTCATCTGCAACTGCCCGGCCTTAAGCGGAGCGAGAAGGCGCTCTCTGGGAGTTCCCTTCCTGGTTAGCTTAAGCCAGGTCGCGGAGCTAGACATAAAGGACTTGATGGCCTTCATCAAGTTATCAAAATGGTTCGAGGAGGGGTAGCGGTGTCGGTTAGGAGTGTCAGTCCCGGGTTTCGGCTATATGGAGAGTCCCAACAGCACTGGGATTTTCCATATGGCCGGGCCCCGGGACTGACTTTCCTAGTGTTTGGTGGTATCACAACGGGCCTTTTATTACTGGCCTAGGTGTGCCTTTGCGGCAGCCACTTCTACCTACCTACCATGTATATACATATCCAGTTTGGCTTTAAAGCTTATAGTAACAACAGCACGAAGCTGGCTTCGTAGTTGCATACAAAATTTCTTCTAAATTCAAAAAAACTGTAGCTTCAAAAAGACATTTTAGTAAGGGATTTGAAAGCCAGGTAAAAGCCAATAAGTAAAAGCGAGATGGCAATCATCGCCTAGGCGGTTAAAGGCTATTTTAAGTAAGCAAGTAAGAGATGCCATCATATGCGCTGAAAAAATTTTATGTTAATTGTTTTGCTATCAGCCGCCAGATGGCAGGAAGAGCTTTATTTATATGTTTATGCTATTGGCAGTTAGTGAAACCAAATGTAAACGTTAAAGAAATTGTTACGATACATTTTTGAAACATATTGTAGCTCATAGAGGATTAGCTAGGCAAGCCGGGCTTTTCGGCTTATATGGAAGGCACGCCACTGCCTTTGCGGCTTTATCCTGAAGCACTGCTGTTTTCCCCTATCCTCTCCTCTTTGTCACATATTTAACTTATCCCTGTCCTCTGGGACTTTCATTAATAGGTGGAAGAAGTCTACCATCACACCGATTTTTAAATCTGGCAGCAGGAATGATGTCGCTAATTACAGGCCTATTGCTAAACTTACTTCGTGTTCAAAACTTTTCGAAATGGTATTAAAAGAAAAATTTTCTTTCGTTACTAAAAGCATTATTGAGCCGCACCAACATGGGTTTGTCGCGGGGCGTTCCACCGTTACCAATCTGGCACATTTCTCTGATTTCTGCATCTCTGGTTTTAATGATGGCTACCAGGTCGATACAATCTATACCGATTTCTCGAAGGTTTTTGATAAAGTCTCTCACCAAATCTTCTTATCTAAACTCGAGCATCTTGGTTTTCACTCAGTGTTTTTAAGTTGGCTGAAATCGTACTTGTCGAATAGATCTATGTATGTGGAAATTGAGGGCTCTATTTCCCACACGTTTATTGCCACCTCGGGTGTCCCTCAGGGTAGCATTTTAGGCCCTCTTTTGTTTATTCTATTCATTAAAGATATTGGCTCCTGCTTTAAATTTTCTAAATTTCTACTTTACGCCGACGATCTAAAAATTTATCGTAGAATAAATGGTCCGTCCGATTGTGCTCTATTGCAACATGACCTTAATAAACTCGTTGATTGGTGTCTCGCAAACAATCTCCACCTTAACGTTAATAAATGTTTCCACATGTCTTTCACAAAGTCTTTTGTCAATCATATATGTTACATACTTCCAAAGGCATACTCGAATCTCGCTTTTCTTCGAAGATATGCCAAAGACTTCAAGGACCCGTATACAAGGAAAGCTCTCTACATATCTTTGGTTCGTTCGAGACTAGAATATGCCTCCATTATTTGGAACCCCATTTATAATTGTCACTCGGCTAGGATTGAAAGAGTCCAAAGGAAATTTATGCGGTTTGGCTTAATTTCCCTCAACTTTGAGGTACCACTTCCTTCTTACTATTCTCGCTGTTTGCTTATTAATCTCCAACCCCTGTTTACCCGAAGAACTCTGCATTTACTAATGTTTGCCTATGATATTATAGTTGGCTCTTTAGACTGTCCAGACCTCCTTGAAAAAGTTTACTTCAATGTACCTAGTAGATCCCTACGATCGTTCTTACTTTTTTATTTGTCTGCCCCTAGGGCGAATTATTGTTATTTTAAACCATTATTTCGTGCCCTTATTGAATTTAATAAGCTCGGGAGGAGTCTAACTATTGATTTTTCCCTGCCAAGAGCCTCTTTCAAGTCTCTTCTTGAGTTAAGTTTTACTGTATTAAGTACTTAAGTATTTACTTCCCTCGTGATGGAGCTAGCCTCTCTGGCGCGACGACAAAGATCTTCCCCCTCCCAATCCAAGGTGTTATGCGAAACCGTGCCCATTGAACGTTTGCAGCCGGGAGGCAAATCGTGGCTGTATTTGAACGGAGCCTCTCTGACACCGGGTCGCCTCAGAGAGTAAGCATGGCCTTACCGCGGTACGGGGCTCTGCCGCGGTGGACGACACATTTTCCCCTACTCTTCCCTTGACCCTAAGCTGGCCTTGTCCGGCGATGGGTCGTACGAACAAGATGACTTCAAATAACCTAAATAAAAACGAAGAGAACGAAGCTGCAACTGAGATGTCGGCAAGGAGAGCGACCGCGATGGCAACTACGGGTCCGCACTCCCGGGAGACATCTCCCCACCGCTTCACATACCACGAGAAAAGATTGGCTGCAAAGATCCTGAAGAGGTATGAAGGGGTACCGCAGGAATCACTGTCGCCGAATTCCAGTAAATCGGTAGAGCTAGCGAAAGCTGTGATACCGGATTTCCGAAATTCTTACATGCCAAAGAGGTTAAAAGTTAACCCTTTCAAGCGCCAGAGATCGGACAGGACGAGGAAGTCCTCGACGTGACGGTGGTAGCAGCCAACGCTGAGCGATTAACATCTAACGCTACAGGCAGCAGGACTCCTGCAACGCCACATCGGGCAGTTAATCGGAACAACTCGTCGTTGATAGGCAACCTCCGGGATGGAGCAAACCTCGACGATATGGGGACGGCAGGGAAGTCTGTGCGCTCTCATGTTGGTGGAGCTTCAGATTAATTTGCACAAATCTAAAGTGGCTTCGGCTCCTTTAAGTAGTCGTCTTTCTAAAGGCGACGTGGATGTGGTCCTCATCCAAGAACCCTGGGTCAATAGCTCGAGAATCTGCGGATTGGGGACTAAGGGCTTCAAGCTCATTCGAGCCAGCGAGGAGAGCAAAGTCAGAACGTATATTTTGGTCAAGTCTGAGTTGAACTCCTTTCTCCTACCTAACTACACCAATGGTGATATTACCGCTATCAGTCTAACGGTCGACAGCACCCGCCTGACGGTGACGTCGGTATATATGCCTTACGACGCCGAAGAACCCCCACCACAAACGGAGGTGAAAGACCTGGTGTCAAATTTCTGCACAGGTAATCTTATTATTGGAGCGGACGCTAATGCTCACCATGTCCAATGGGGGAGCTCCGATATCAATGCCAGGGGAGTCTCTGTTTGATTACCTCTTAACAACAAACCTGGTAATTTGAAACGTGGGTAATGAGCCTACTTTTATCACTAAGACCCGCATGGAGGTCATAGACCTCACTATATGTAGTGAAGGCGCTTATGAGTGGGTCAGAAAATGGCGGGTTCTGGAAGAACATTCATTCTCCGACCACCGTTACATAGAAATGGTTCTAGACTTTATTGTAGAACAACCTATCATGAAGCGCAATCCACGTAACACTAATTGGCAGTTACACAATGAAATATTAGACAGAGACCTGCCAGTACTGCCCTCACAAGCCCCCTCATCAGTAGAGGAGCTGGAGGATCTTGTTACTACATTTACATCGGCGCTCTCAAATGCTCTAGGACAGGCTTGTCCAGTGCCAAAACCACGCGGTAAACACAGGCCACGTTGGTGGTCCTACGATTTGGACTCGCTCCGCAAATCATGCCGGAAACAATTTAACAAGGTCAAGACCCTCGGCTCTGAGCCTCACTGGCACGAATATAAAGCTAAACTAAGGGCCTACAAAAAAGCTCTGAGACAGGCGAAGAGGACCTCGTGGAGAAATTTCTGCACTGGCGTCGAAAAGGTCGACGACACAGCGAGACTTAGACGAGTCCTCTCGAAAAGTCAACCAGCCATCAGCTATTTGCGAAAACCAGACGGATCCTGGACCAGCACGGAAGAGGAAACCCTTGAGCTGCTCTTGAATACACATTTTACGGGGAATCTGCATGACGCGCCACTAGCATCTGCAACAAACCTGGCAGTAAATATACCCATCACTGAGGAAAGGGTAAGGTGGGCAGTTAAGAGCTTTGAACCGTATACGGCTGCCGGGCCAGACGGGATTATCCCCGCGCAACTTATAAACACGTTGGAGACATCAGCTAAATGGCTGGTATTTCTCTTCACAGCCTGCCTGGCTCTCAACCACATTCCGGGCTCCTGGAGAAGCGCCACGGTAGTGTTTATCCCTAAGGCTGGAAGGCATCCCACTACGAGCCAAAAGATTACAGACCGATCAGTCTCTCGTCCTTTGTACTCAAAACCTTTGAGAGGATACTAAGCGACTACCTCTCAACGACTATTGATATCAACCTTATCTCTAGCTATCGGCATGCGTACACCACGAGTAAATCAACAGAAACTGCTCTGCACAGCCTATTATCTGTCATTGAGAAATCGCTGTGTGAAAAGGACTACTGTCTCGTGGCCTTCTTAGACATTGAGGGGGCTTTCAACAATATAAGCCCGGAGGCGATCAACTCCGCTCTAACTAATCTGGGCGTAGATAGACCTCTAACTGGTTTAATTGACCAACTTCTAAGAGGAAGGAAAATAGCTTCTTCACTTGCTACGGTTGAGTTATCACGCTATGTCACAAGGGGAACGCCCCAGGGTGGTGTTCTTTCCCCGCTTTTATGGAAACTCACAGTCAACTCGTTGCTACGTGACACAAGCTGGGGGGGCGGGAAGATAGTGGCATACGCAGACGATTTTGCTATTGCATTCAGAGGCAAGTTCCCACAAACTCTGTGTGACCTGATGCAAGTAGCACTGCGAGAGGTTTCGAGGTGGTCCTCTCGCTGCGGACTTAGTATCAACCCGGGGAAAGTGGAACTTGTCCTTTTCACCAACCGGTACAAAATACCGCCACTAAGCCTACCAGAACTAGATGGCACGCGCCTGGGCTTGTCGGATAAGGCCAAGTTTCTAGGCATAGTTCTGGACAGGAAATTGAATTGGAAGGAGAATGTTCTTCAGCGCCAGAAGAAAGCTTGCATCGCTCTTTACACATGCAAAAGAGCCATTGGCAAAAAATGGGGGCTCAGCCCTAGAGTATGCAGTTGGATCTACACGGCCATCATTCGCCCAATCATGCGGTATGGAGTCGTCGTATGGTGGCCGGCGCTGTGCAAGGCAACATACCTGAATCTGTTGCGGAAAGTCCATAGATCCAATATGATCTGTATAAGCGGTGCGCTAAGGACAACGCCCAACGAAGCCCTCCAGGCCATTCTGGGCATTTTGCCACTTGATCTGGAAGGGTTTCGGTCAGCGGCGGCATCAGCTCTGCGCCGAAGAGAAACCTCCAGTTGGGGTGCGGGTACTATTGGACACTCCAGTATTCTGTAATCTTACAGCTTTCTCCCTCTAAGCACAAATCGTTGTGCGACCACTACAGTCGGGGATAGCTGTTTCAAAATAAACATTCCCAGCAGAGTAGACTGGTGTCCCGAAACAAATGGTGACACTTCCATATACACCGACGGCTCGAAGTTGGACGGCAGAGTTGAAGGAGGGGTTTATTCAAGGGATTTGGCCCTTGAGCTCTCCTTCAGACTACCTGATCATTGTAGCGTCTTCCAGGCGGTAGTCTCGGCAATCCTGGACGCCGCGGCCTGGTTAAGCAAACGTGTTATCGGAGAAGATATCACTATTTTCAGCGATAGCCAAGCGGCAATCAAATCCCTTGGCTCATACACGTTCAACTCTGAACTGACGCTCAGCTGTCGTCGATCTCTTCAGGAGATGGCCCAACAGAACCGCGTAAACCACATATGGGTCCCGGGACATAGGGACATTGAGGGAAACTGTAAGGCAGACGAGCTTGCCAGGCAGGGCACGACCAAGCAGGTTCTTCAGGATAAAGAGCGCTTAGGTATGCCGTTTGCCACATGCAAACTAATGCTGAAGGAGCACACACTCCGTCAAGCCAACGAAAATGGCTGCAATCCCCAGGGTGTCGGATATCGAAACAAACCTGGCCAAAATGGGATCTTAAAACGTCTAGACGCATTTATGCCCTACCTAGGAGGGACATCTGCATATTGATAGGGGTATTAACCGGTCACTGCCTCATTGGTAGGCATGCAGAAAGGCTAAGTGTGCCCTACCGACGATGCTGCAGGAGTTGCAAAGATTATGAGGAGGAGGAAACAGTGGAGCACCTCATCTGCAACTATCCGGCTTTAAGCGGCGCGAGAACGCGCTTTTTGGGAGTTCCGTTCCTAGATAGCCTAAGCCAGATCGCGGAACTGGACATAAAGGACTTGATGGGCTTCATAAAGTAATCTAAGTGGTTCGAGGAGGAGTAACGGTGTCGGTTTAGGAGTGTCAGTCCCGGAATTCTGCTATGTGGAAAATCCCAACAACTCAGGGATTTTCCATATGGCTGGGTCCCGGGGCTGACTTTCCTTGTGTTGGTGGTATCACAACGGGCCTTTCAAAACTGGCCTAAGTGTGCCTCTGCGGCAGCCACTTGAACCTAAGTATTTACTTTTAGTTTTAATTTCATTGTATATAGTCTGTAAGATGAAAATCATAGACTGAATAAAGAATAATAATAATAATAATAATAATATGTATTTCTCATATAAGGCTTGATCATTGTATATATAATAAGCGGTTTAATTTGCGGCGCGTGTTAGTATTCACGATTTCGAGGAATCTAGTCCTTCGAGCTACCTCTTTAGGAGTAAGGTATTAACTTCGAGTAACAATATCGCTTTGGTGGATGAATTGCTCTCTATTTGATTGTATCATTGTTGTTTATATATTCGCGCGATTGGTATTACCGGTATTAGACTCGGTTGGTAAAAAACATAGTTTGACGAGCGGTCGTGTTAATATTCCGGTTTGTGTACGTAGGTCAGCTACCCGGATGTGACCGTCGGAACCGTAATGTACCTTTTCGATGCGGCCTAGCCGCCATTCGGTAGGTGGGAGACAGTCGTCATGAATTAGGACGCATTCTCCAATTTCTGGACCTTCTTGTGTGTTTTTCCACCGATATCTTTTATGGAGGTCTTTTAGATACTCCTCCTTTCATCGGCGACTAACTTCATGATGGAGAATTTTGATTCGTTCCCATCTATTTATGAGAGAGAGTGAGTCCACGTTTGGTTCTGGTATAGCCAGAAGTGGAGCTCCTAAGAAAATGCCCAGTGGTGCGGGCTGTAATGTCGGAGGGATCTTGCGAGAGCGCTGATAGCGGTCGTGAATTGAGAACGGCTTCAACTCGTATGAGTAGCGTTGTGAACTCTTTAAATGTAAATTTATGATTTCCAGCGGCTTTCTTAAAGTGTGTTTTAAAGCAGTGTTCGTTCACTGTTATAGTAGCGAGTCTGCGTGGACTCGATTAGGGCTATTTTTGCCCGCTGTAATTATTGGTGGTCTTTAATTGATTTACAAATTGAAACATAGACGCTATTACCCTTAAGGCTCGGGGGAACGACGAAAATCGCTCTAGGATATCCGTATGATTTTGGCCATGACTCTGTGGTTGTACTAGCCAGCTTGGGCCTTTCTACCAGAGTGTGGTGGTTGTTGAATGTAATGGTTGTCAGCACTGTCAACATGCCGCCAAGTTGCTGGTCCTACTAAGTCAATAATTTCAGCTGTGCGGGACGATTTCTGAATCGGTCCATAAATATAATTTTCTTTTGCTCAGGTTTAGGTGTTTTTGTACGGTCGAGGTTAGTTTTGCGAGCAGAAGTGCGCCGCATAGCTCGAGCCGTGGAAGGCTTACGGTCTTAAGAGGTGCGACCTTGCCATTTCCTACTAATAAGTGGCTGGCAGTTTTGCCATTGTGCTGACTTCGCAGATAAATCACTGCGCAATATGCTTTTTCAGAAGCGTCGCAGAAGCCGTGTAGTTCGACTTGGTGATCAGGGGCGAAATTTAACCACCGAGGTATTTGTATCTCGGATATAGTATGTAGGTTGATGTAAATTGGGACCATTTTATTAAGCGGAGTGGTTTAACCACTTCGTCCCAATCGCTTCCATCTAGCCATAATTCTTGCATCAAGATCTTTGCTTGAATCATAATAGGCGCAAGCCATCCTGCGGGATCGAAAAGTTTCGCCACAGAGGACAGAATTTGCCTTTTAGTTTTTGCGGATTTTGCAGATATCAACTCAAGAGTGTATGAAAATTGGTCTGATTATGCATTCCATTGTATGCCCAAGATTTTGGTGGTGTTCTCTTTTTCAAATATTAGAAAATTGGTAGCTAGCAGATTTTCCTTTTTTATATTTGCCAGTATTTCTGGATGATTAGAAGTAATGTACGAATGGCTAGGAAGGGGCGCAGTTTACGCCAAATGTCACCGTTTTTAGTTTTTAGTCGCGTATTGGACTACTAGGTGAATTGGGAAATATAATTCGCTGGTAATCTTGGTCGTCTTCATGTACTAGGATTTGCCTCTACCGACATTTTCTCGACGTCACTATTGAAAACGTATTTATACCAAAGCATGAAACCGATTAAAGTAACGTTCCGGTTTCGGTTACGGTTTCGTTCCGGTTTCGGTTTCCAAATAAAAACATGAACGCCAAAAAATTTTACAAAACTTAAGTACACAGTAAAAAATTAAAGTTTACTTTTAATACGCCTTTTTGGAATTAAATTTGTGTTTTAATAGCATTAATTATTAATAGTAATAGTATTAATTTAAGACTCTGAAAAATTTTTAATTCCAAATAGTTTTAAAATAATACCAAAATAATACTAAAGCGCTCTCTCTATAGCGCTCCCTCTCATAATAATGTTTTAAGTACTTTTGGTTTAAAAACAAAGCCGGAAAAGTATTAAATTAATTACTTTTTAGCATTAAATTTAGTCCGGTGATTTGTTCTTCACAGCACGCGGTTCGTCGCTATAGCGATATATCATTTAGAACAAAGCTGCAATTCGACGCTGGCAACCATAGGCACATCTCCGTTCAGCATTCAATAAATTGTGAGTTCGACTCTCGGTGGAGGCAATAGAATAAAACTGCATTTTTTTTTTGCCTGAGAGAATCTTCGAAATTCAAATGGTATTAAAGTTAGACTTTTATTTTTACTGTGTATGTAGCTGCAAAATAGGTTTGAATTTTTATAACATTTTTCCAATATAATACCACTGTACGACAAAATCCACTTTTTTCAGGATATTGGACTAAATCAAATTTTTTTAAGAGATTAAGAGAAAAGTATTTTTACTTAATGGCGTTCCCTGAATTTCGAAGTTAGCCTCCAAAAATTCGTTACGGGCTTTCGAAGTTCGAAGTTGGACCCTTCCAAGATTGTTTTGTGAAAAAAATTGAAAAAAGTTAAATGTGGGCGTGGCCTTCTTGCTCCTCTTACTTGATTGGTGCACTTTCTTTTTATTTGAAAGTGTATTTTTTTAATTTCTTAAACAAAACAATTAGTGTTGAGTTCAAATTTGCATATTCTTAAATGTAGTTAGTAAAGTTACGTAAGGGTTAACGCACCTGTGTTGGCAACGCAAGTGTTTGACATTTCGTTTCACACCTTTCGTTTATTCATTATTAATTTTTGTACATCTTGCTGCTCCAACGGAGAATCACTCTTGCGAACAAGTGCTACTTTGGACTGAGTAGGCAATTGAGAAGTAAAGTCCTCTCTCGAAGAACAAAGATCGCGCTCTATAAGTCTCTCATCATACCTGTCCTGATGTATGGCTCAGATTCATGGACAATGTCAAGAGAAGATGAGATGGCCCTTGGAGTATTTGAGAGAAAAGTTCTCCGGAAGATTTATGGTCCTTCCCGTGATGCCGACGGCGAGTATCGAAGGAGATTTAACGATGAGCTGTACGAGCTTTACGCATATCTGACCATAGTCCAGCGAATTAAAGCCCAAAGGCTCCGCTGGCTGGGTCACGTCATGCGAATGGACAAAGAAGCTCCAGCCCAGAAGGTTTTCCAATCGTCACCCGAATTCGGCAGCAGAGGAAGGGGGAGGCCTCGACTGAGATGGAAACAACAGGTGGAGGATGACTTGAACTCCCTTGGGGTTTCCAATTGGCGTCAGTTATCGCTAAAAAGGAATGACTGGCGTGCTTTGATAGGCGACGGCCAAAATCGCTTAGGCGGTTAAGCGCCAATAAATGATTATGACATCTTGCTGCTGATTCAACCGCTCGCCGTTTTTGCATATAATTCCTTTATATTATTTAAAGTTTTATTTGCACAAGTATTGTTAATCAAAGTGCAACCTAACTATCATAAGCCGTGTTTTCGGTTTCCCGAGTCCATGAAAAACGCTCTACTGGCTTATATTTATTTGTCATATATTTCCTTTACTACAGCCAGTGTTGTAGCTTTATCTGCCAAAATAATTTGTCACATTTGTCAAATTCTAATAAAAGTAAATAAAAAAATAAAAAACAACATATTGTCCAATAAACATTTACGCGCTAGTTCAGAACTGATTGCTTCTCAGTGGCCAGAGGTTATTTCTCAGCATCACCCCAACTTGAGAATCATGGCTTTTTAACAACAATTAAATTGTTTATGTGCCAAAAATGCCAGGTTGATGAAAAAAAAAAAATAGTTTTCAAATGAAATTATATATTTGGTAAGTATGAATGCACTTAATATGAAAACACCATGAATAATTATAAATTTCATACTTGTTTCTTCATATTTAGTTCGTACAACTTTCATTTTTTCTCATAGTTTGAAAATTTGCATGGTTGGTATGTCTCCAAGGCTGGAGAATAAGTAAAAAATTATGTTCGAGATCAATTTGACCACTTTGAAGTTTCCAATAGTTGAAGAATATCTGCGGCAACCAATTAAAGTAACTTAACTCGACCTCTGTTCCAGGCTTCTGACATTTTACTTTGCCCTTTCCAGCAAAGATGACTTGATTCGAAACTCTTTTGCGCACCACCAATCGGGGGTACTGATTATGTGTTGCTACTTGGAACATCTGCCAGCAGAAGCAGCGAAAAATCTGGTTACCAGACAAAATATATTGCCAGAAAACAGTGGGTATTTTTGCTGTGATTTGGGATTTCAGTTAAAAAGGCGCTAAGAACGCAATAAATAAGAGTATAAAATGCCAATCACAGGGATATATGTCGTAGGATTTGCTGGTGACCAACGTTTACTTTAATTTCCCTTTTAGCGCGAATAATAACTCGTTCTGAAATTGAGCAGGTATAACGAAGGTAAATTGGTTATTTACTTCGAATAGTAAGATTTATTAAGAAAAAAACTATAAAATAGTACTTTGTAAGAAAAATATACATAAAGTAAACCTTTTCTTGGCACATTTACATGACTTAGTGTGAAAAAGACAAAAGAACCAATGTTTAAATCAAAATGCCCAAATTTTATCATCGCAGTACTGGCACCATTGGACACTGTTATAAAAATAGACACATTTGGAGCGCTCTCAGAGAGCGCTAAGTTTCGAATCAAGTCATCTTTGCTTTCCAGTGCCCCATTCACAATGATTCTATTTTTTTACTACACAACTCTGGTATGAGGTCGGTTATTGCATTAGCGCTTTCAACTCAACGCGCTTATATCAACTTGGTAGGTTATTTTTTTTTTTGCTGTTTCCCATGTATTTTGACGACCTACCCAGCGTTTTTCATGAAGTCGGGAAAACGAAAACACGGCTATATTTGGAGAAACCGCATAATTTTAATTGGTAAGGACAACCGCAATATTTTATACAGTCCACACCCGCGCCTTTCACCAAGAAAGTATTCTGCCGCAACAATTAGAAACCCAAATTTTCGAAGGGTCCAACTTCGAACTTCGAAAGCCCGTAACTTAGTTTTGGAGGCTGACTTCGAAAAACTTAAAAAATTTGGTTTGGTCCAATACCCAGCCGGCTGCTGTGCATTGTAATAAATATTATTAACGCTATGTATGGATGAAATTTCTACAATATAATTTTAAAAATATTACTACTTTTTCTAATAGAAAAAATTAGAATGGAAACTAAATGAAAAGAATCGTCAAAATATGTGATACGGGCCTCTAAACACATTTTTCTCGGATTTGTCGATGCCATCATTCAGCTATATGTAGCTAAATTTCCTCTTTAGGAATTTGATACCTACAGAGGTCAAAACGTGTCTTTTGTAACATTGCTCGACAATCTTCCATGAAAGCTTTGGCAGAGTACCCTTTGGTAAAAGAAAATATGTTCCCATAAAAATAAAAAAGGCATAAAAAATTTCAAAACCGTTTGGAACCGGTTCCGGCTTTTGAAACGGTTTCCGTTTCGTTCTTTTTCAGATCAAAATAACGGTTTCGGGTTCGGTTTTGAAAAATGAAACGGTTTTAATCGGTTACGGTTACGGTTTTGGTTTCAGTCCTTGATTTATACATACGCCACTGTAGTATAAGTAGCATTAAATCTGGTTATAATGTTGGTCCCGTGTATAAAACATCATTAAGGGAGTTATCTGAGCTTGTGCATTTAGATGCATTAAACACCACTCTTACTTTTGCTGTAAGTTCTTCCGGTTTTATAACCGCGTGGTGTGAAAGATAAAAGGAGGCTTGTTTGCCTTTTGTTATTTTTTCATAGAAATTTACTGATTCCATATGATCTAGTTGTAGATACTCCTCAAGAACATTGTCGAGGTTTTTAGCTCGCCTTTTTTAAGTAGGTTTCTTTCCATACTTAGAAACTGCTGTAGAGCTGAGGTTCGTGAGTAACTTAAGCGAGTGTATTTGGAAATTGTTGTTTAAATGGTAGTCGTACGACGTACCGCCCGTTCTCTGATCTTGTAGTTGTGGCTTTGTAGAAGGCTTCACAATACTTATCGTCAGCTGTTGTAACGGGAATTGTGAATTAAGTCTGTCATTTGAAATATCTTCCACTTGCGTTGTGAACGTGGAGATTTTCTCTTTGACTTGGCCGCTTAAAATCCATCCGAAGATGGTATTTTAGGCTAAAGGTGGTTGGAAATTTTCTCAACACCTTCTAGTATTATTTGGGGGATTAGATCGATTCCCAATAATATGTCGATTTGATCGGGGGTATGGCAATTGGGATCGGCAAGTTTCAGAAGTGAAAACTTTTGCCAGTGCTCGCTATTTATATTATAGCTTGGGAGCATGTTTGTCAGTCGCGGCAGAACTATAGCTTGTGCTTTTATTTTTTGATCCGCATTTGAAGACATCAAGGTATTTGAGTTTTGGACTACTCTTCCACCCATTCCTGAGATTTCAAAGTTGGTTGGTAAATTTAAGGTCTGTTGGACCTTCGATGCTATAAAAGATTGCTGTGATCCTTGATCGATTAAGGCCCTTAGCTTAAATCGTTCTACTTGGTGTTCGATGGAAACGATTGCTGTAGGTAATAAAGTTTTGCTTTCATTTTCTGAATGAAGCGTTTGTATTTTGTATATGGTTGTTCTTGGCAACTTTCTGTTTCGATATTTTCAGGACTAGCTGTTGCCGCTAGTCCAGTAGTTCTATTGAACGTCCGACTATTTTGAGAGTTATTGTGATTGTTTATATGGAGCATCGAATGGTGTCTCCTCTGGCAATATGAGCACTTGTGAACACTTGGACATCTCTGCACTGGGTGAGTCTTTGATAAACAGTTTGTGCAGAGCTTCTTAGTCCTGGCTAAGTTATTTCGCTCGTTTGCTCATAATTTTATAAATTTCTCGCAAGATCTTATCCGTTACACAGTTCGCATGACAAATAGCTATGTTGTTCAGATGTGAACGATTGATTTTTGGTGAAACTTTTGTTGTTTGAATTAAAGTTACTCCTGTTATGGGAGTTAAAATTACTGGCTTGGGGTTTAAAGAAGCTTTTATTTTCATGTGAATTTTTTTGCTTTGTTTCTTTCATACCTACGCGTTCTGCGATTTCGAACTGGGGGTGAGGAAATCTTTCATTTGTAGCCACCTTGGGCATTTTTTTCGGGATGAGAGCGATTGCTCCCATAAAATTAAAGATTTTTCTGGTAATGTTGCAGCACAAATATTGACCAGAAGCGGGTCCCAGTTTTCAGTGGGAATTTTTTGGGTTTCTAGAACCGACAAACAGTTTCTTACTGTTGCTTGTAATTTGAGAAATTCCTCACTAGTTTCATTTTGAAATTTTGGTAAATTCATTAATGTCGTTATTTGTTTATCGACTAATACTCTTTCATAGCCATATTAAAATTGTCATCGTTAAGTGTCAGCTGTTTAACTATTACTCCTGCTTGACCTTTAGTTTTATTTCTTAAGTGGTATAATTTTTGCGCTTGGGTTTTTTATGTTAATGGCTGAGAACATATCTCGGAACAGGCCGGCACTTTGAGATATATGCCTGAATTTGTTTCTTTGCTTTGTGTTTGGGCAGCTCCACTCGTCGTAGAGTAGGTGAAATAATTGGCCTTAAAAGTTTTAATTGATCAGAGATCATGGCCTTTGCCAATATGGCCTTTGTTTCTTCATAACGGTCTAAGTAGTTTTCATATTTTGAATAAGCAGATTCTTTAAAATTTTCTGGCAAGTCTGAATCATCGGATTCGATGATTGCGTCATATGCCGTTTGGATCCCTGTCCAAAATCTGTCAAGAGATTTGTCCTTGACTTCTAAAACCGATTCCGTATTATCGCCACCTTGTTTTGAGTGGGTGCAATCAGCAGGGCTGCCTTGTGGGTTTTCGTCTTCACCCAGTTTGGATGGCTCCACTACGATAAGGGGAGATTTTGAGTCGGACATTATGTTTTTAGAATTTAATAAATATAAATATTATTAAACGGTTTTTTTTTGTTTTTTGTTTTACAGAGTTTTTGTTTCTATCGGTGGTTATATTTTCCGACTGTCGTTTTTTATTCGTTGATAGCTTTTTTTTTTTTTTTTTATAAAGAAATCGATACATATATGCAAATATATCTGAATTTGTGCTTTTGTTTAGTATATCGTGATTTTATTACTATCGCTGCTTTTATTTTGCACGTAAGTATATTTTCTACCTTGGCTTTTTAATGTGCAAATATGCCAAAGATTAAATGGAAATAATACCGCTTATTATTATGGTTTTATGGTTTTCTAAGACGTAAAGTTGAGTGCGGACGTGTTTTTTTATTCGCTTTTTTCTCGTTAGCCTTAATTACCTTACTACTATAAGCAATAGTGTCTGCCGTGTTAAACCTATAGGTCCTACATAAAAAATAGTGACAAGTTGTGCAATTTTTTAATAATAAAGTGCGTAATTTATTATTAACATTTGCCAACTGTATTCATATTTGCTAATCGTTTTGCTTTGTTTTCTGCTTTGCGTGTTCATTCTATCTGGGTTCACAGCCTGCTGACCCCGCAATTGTTGTCTCAGCTGTGCAGAGTTCCAGAATAACACATTCTATTTTTTCTGGCGGCCGCCGTGGTGTAGGAGTTAAGTGTTCGGCCTTCTAATCCAAGTCGTGGCGGTTCGATGCCCGACAAAAGTAACATCAAAAATTATTTAGAAAAAGAATTTTTCTAAACGGGGTCGCCCCTCGGCAGTAGTTTGGTAAACTCTCCGGGTGTATTTCTGCCATGAGAAGCTTCTCAGGAAAAAATTCATTTGCTTTGCAAGAGCCGTTCGGAGTCGGCAAAAAACTGTAGGTCCCGCCAACTTGTAGGAAAACTCAAAAGCAACACACCACAAGTTGGAAAGAGAAGCTCGGCTAAAAATCTCGTTAGAGGTTATGATAACCTGTTGGTATTTTATTTATTGCCTGCTAATTATAAAATTCTTATACATCCTACATAAAAAAAAATAGTGGCAAGTAGTGCAATTTTTACTAACAAAGTGCTTCCCTATTTAATAATCACTCTGCTTTTGTCTGCCTCCGAGCCCTTTTTTGCCTGTGTTCACTGCTTGCCATCCAAAATTTTGGAAGATCTGAACTTCTAATGGTAGCGGTCTTTGTAAAAAACGTTTCCATCGCTCCTGTTGTGAAGGCCCAATGGACTGGAAAAAATTTCGAGTGTGCTGGAATCGGTCGTCGATTCTCAAAAGCTTGGTCTCGAGGCGGTCATGACTGCTTTCGAGATTAGATTTAAGGATTTAGCCTCTCAAATTAATGATCTGAAGAACATCATTGTAAAATCTGATGGAAGTGAATTCACAAACACAAGCAAAGCTAGTGTAAAAGAAAAAGCTAAAGAAAAGGTTAAGGTGAAGAACAAAGGCAGTGCTAAAAAAAATAATAAATTAATTAATAACTTGGCAGCGGAAATTAGTGCGCTAAAAACTGCTGTTGTTAGCTCCAGTGCTTCACCCACTAACAAAACCTCTACCGAAACCGATCTTTTCTATTTTTCGCCGCTACCTAGTGGTTCGGGTTCCCTCTCTTCTGTCCCTCCTCCTCGTAAGCCTACTGATGGTGATGTTACACCCATTATACCTTCTCTTGTGATTTCAACAGCCGATTGCATCCGTTCATCTACGTCGGATAATTCTGCTGTTTCTGCTGTTGATAACAACATTATACCGCAACCTCAACCCGCTAATACAGCTGAAAACAACATTGAACCGACCACTCAATCTGCTAATACTGCAAATGGTGAGTGGCAAACCGTACCGTTAAGAAACAGGCGCAGTCGTGATAGAGACAATACCAACAATTCCGATGAATTGAATTCTGCCGTAAATCTCGAGTCTGCGTCTGGGCGTTCGCCCAACCCGGCCTCGCAAACCGATGTTATCAGGATGGTCAGTGGAGTTCCACCGCGAAGGGCTATTTTTGTTTCAAGGCTGCTGCCGTCGTGGACTCGAACAGATATCAAAATGTACGTTTGCTCCAAACTTGGTGTTGCCCCTACTAGCAACATCAGTGTCTACAAATTTAACTTCAAGTATGAAAGAGAAGTTTCATCTTTCAGAGTCTCAGTTCCAGACTCATTTTTCGACAGGGTACTTGACCCTGCATTTTGGCCTAATCACTCTGTTGTACATTTGTACACAGACAAACAGAAAACTGATTCTGCTTCAAAAAACTGAATAAGTTAACTTCCTTCTCTACTTTTGTTGCCCATTACCAAAATGTCCGTGGCCTACGTTCCAAACTGAATAACATTTTTCCAAATAGCGTGACTTTTACTGCCCATGCAATTGCTTTTACAGAGACCTGGTTAAAACCAGATAATTTTAATTCTGAGATT
This sequence comes from Campiglossa producta, assembly GCA_964058755.1. Taxonomy (NCBI): domain Eukaryota; kingdom Metazoa; phylum Arthropoda; class Insecta; order Diptera; family Tephritidae; genus Campiglossa; species Campiglossa producta. Next base: position 56,662,783 of record CAXKVI010000004.1, on the reverse strand, counting down.
TTCTGCAACAATTATGTCGTTTATCGGCGTGATCGTGAAACTAGGGCAGGCGGCGTCCTCATAGCTGTTGACTCAAGTCTTTCATCTGAGTTGGTTGTCTTGGACAATATGTCCGATATTGAAGTCATTGCAGTTAAAGTTTCAATGCCTGGTTCCTGCTTTGGACATTGTGCAAACTGGGGGGCTTGGTGCTGCGTATAGTAGTCACCGCACCCGCGACTGGACGGATCTCTATGCATGTAAAGACATCGAATCGGCAACCTCCATTTTCTACAATTCTCTTAACGGTTTTTTCGACAGCTGGGTCCCTCTTCGCTATATTAGTATTGGTACGGCTAAGCCAGGGCTAAACGGCTGGTGGTCTAAACAGCTTGTGAGACTCAGCAACATTAAGTCTAGACTATACAAGCGTTTCAAGCGAACAGGAGCATCTGCTGACTATTCCAAATATTTGGTATCGCGCTCCAACCTTCAGTTGCTCAATCAACAGTGCTATAAAAGTTACTTAGAGAGATGTAAAACCCAATTTTTTAATAACCCGAAAAGGTTCTACAATTTTGTCAATTCAAAAAGGAAAACTACTGGATTTCCATGTTCTTTGTTCCTTGGATCTAAGAGTGCCAGTTCGGATCATGACATTTCTGGATTGTTTGCAGAATTCTTTAAATCCACTTACACATCTAATAGGTTCCAGTCCAGTCCATACCCTTATAAATTAGATAGTTCTAATAGCATCCACATACCCGTTTTAGATAAAAATACCGTTCTACAATGCCTTCTGGCATTGAAACCTACATTTTCCCCTGCCGATTTTCAAACTGTTTGAACTATCTCTTCAATCTGCGGCGTTCCCTACAATCTTTTATTATACCCTTACAATAAAAAAGGTAGTAGGTCAAATATTGAAAACTGTAGGGGCGATCAACCTCAACTAACTTGCTTGAGTTCACCTCTCTTGTTATGGACGGTTTTTTGAAAGGTAACCAAACGGATGTGGTCTACACCGATTTCAGTAAAGCTTTCGACTCTGTCAACCACGCGCTTTTAATTCATAAACTTGACTTATTGGGATTTCCACATCAATTATTAATATGGCTTACTAGTTATCTTACATACAGAACTCAACAGGTGTTGTTTAAAAATACTCTGTCTACCTCCGTTGACGTAACTTCCGGTGTCCATCAGGGTAGTCATTTAGGTCCCTTGCTTTTCACCCTGTTCATTAATGACCTACCCCAAACCATCGCTCATTCGATGTCTAAAAATGCTTGATAATATTTGAGGGCAGTGTTCTACAAAAAATGGGAAAAATTGGGTATTTAAAAGCAGCATGATTTCCTCAATGACCTTTCGGACACTTCTCTTGTACAAATCAATAACGTACAAAATTCTAAAAATAAAATACTGGATCTGGTATTTGTGGACGACTCCGTAGGGGTCGCTCTTAAACGAATTGCTCCGTTTTCCGTTCCTGAAGATACACTACATCCTACGCTTGAGATAGCTTTGGACATTGTGCAAACTGGGGGGCTTGGTGCTGCGTATAGTAGTCACCGCACCCGCGACTGGACGGATCTCTATGTATGTAAAGACATCGAATCGGCAACCTCCATTTTCTACAATTCTCTTAACGGTTTTTTCGACAGCTGGGTCCCTCTTCGCTATATTAGTATTGGTACGGCTAAGCCGCCCTGGTGGTCTAAACAGCTTGTGAGACTCAGCAACATTAAGTCTAGACTATACAAGCGTTTCAAGCGAACAGGAGCATCTGCTGACTATTCCAAATATTTGGTATCGCGCTCCAACCTTCAGTTGCTCAATCAACAGTACTATAAAGGTTACTTAGAGAGATGTAAAACCCAATTTTTTAATAACCCGAAAAGGTTCTACAATTTTGTCAATTCAAAAAGGAAAACTACTGGATTTCCCTCTTCTTTGTTCCTTGGATCTAAGAGTGCCAGTTCGGTTCATGACATTTCTGGATTGTTTGCAGAATTCTTTAAATCCACTTACACATCTAATAGGTTCCAGTCCAGTCCATACCCTTATAAATTAGATAGTTCTAATAGCATCCACATACCCGTTTTAGATAAAAATACCGTTCTACAATGCCTTCTGGCATTGAAACCTACATTTTCCCCTGCCGATTTTCAAACTGTTTGAACTATCTCTTCAATCTGCGGCGTTCCCTACAATCTTTTATTATACCCTTACAATAAAAAAGGTAGTAGGTCAAATATTGAAAACTGTAGGGGCGATCAACCTCAACTAACTAGCTTGAGTTCACCTCTCTTGTTATGGACGGTTTTTTGAAAGGTAACCAAACGGATGTGGTCTACACCGATTTCAGCAAAGCTTTCGACTCTGTCAACCATGCGCTTTTAATTCATAAACTTGACTTATTGGGATTTCCACATCAATTATTAATATGGCTTACTAGTTATCTTACATACAGAACTCAACAGGTGTTGTTTAAAAATACTCTGTCTACCTCCGTTGACGTAACTTCCGGTGTCCATCAGGGTAGTCATTTAGGTCCCTTGCTTTTCACCCTGTTCGATGTCTAAAAATGCTTGATAATATTTGAAGGCAGTGTTCTACAAAAAATGGGAAAAAATTGGGTATTTAAAAGCAGCCAAATCCGTTAAATTGTTAAAACGGAATTAATTTCCATTAGAAAATCCACGAGCGTGCGGTGTCTGGCTGGAGCCTAGACCAATGTACGGGTCTAAGAACACTTAATACTAACGCGGGTGGTAATCTATGACAAATATTTGAAAATCACCTATCAGAAAATAAGTGAAGTTAGGGTCATTTTTTTGCGACTTTGATCCCCGATTTCCAGGCCCGAGACCTAGGTACAGCTTTGAAATTTTCACATTCGTTCTAGATTCGGTGAGGACTATCCAGCAGTATTGGTTTCATCCATCAGAAAATAAGTGATTACTGGCGGCCCTGGGATCTTGGTCTAAGCATCCCAAAAGAAAAAAATATATATAAACAACAAAGTTCCTTGCACTTAATTGCATTGAATTTAACATTGTAGAAAAAAAAGCACGAAACAAAACAAATCCTATTGTTTACCTGCAATGCTTTACTTCTCTGTAAGGTATACAAACAGACAAGTACACAAACGTGTAGCAACCACCAGCGTTGAAACAAGCCCAATTTTTTTTGTATCCAAAAGTGTATCCATCCTGACAAAAATGTATCCACATTTTTTACTAGCAAAGAAACATGTACACTAGGGTGATTCAAAAAATGTCGACTTGTTCTTAGGCCCTAAAAAGTTAGGTATCGATGAGAAAATAAGCCAAGCAAAAAGTTAGCGCTGTAACTTAATCCATAGGGGTGGCTATTTTGTCGCCCTTCTTTATGGAGAATGTATGGGAAAAAAAGGGATTTTTTCAAAGTGATTTATCTCATAATATTTGAAATGTTTTTCAAAAAAGGAGTGATAAAAATTACAGATATTTGTACTGTGGCACACACATACACAGTAACACACACAAAAATTTAAAAAATTATGAGAAAAAACACTTTGAAAAAAATCTCACTTTTTCCCATACATTTCCCATACAAAAGGGCGGAAAAAATAGCCACCCCTAGGGGTTAAGTTAAAGGGCTAATTTTTTATAAAGCTTATTTTCTTATCAACACCTAACTTTTCGTTTCTTTGAAAATACAAAACGATTGTTGGAGCTGTTAAAAATGTATCCATTTAAAACTTTTTGTATCTTTGTATCCATTGACTTAAAATGTATCCAAATGGATACAATTGTATCCAAACGGTTCAGGCATGTATAGGTGTATGTAGAAATCATTAGGACCATCTCGATGGTTGTAGAGGTCGATTTATTAAGCATTGTACGTAGAAATCAGTAAGTGTTGATTGGAAAAGTTGTTTATGCTGTCGGAATAGACGCGATCCCGAGCAACATATATACTTCGAGTATACTAGGAGCCATAAGAGTTTTACTGGCGGAATGGACGCGATTCCGCGCAGCAACTAAATAGAGCTATTAGCATGTTGTTTCCTACTGATTACTGGTTTAATTTAATTAAGGATATTATTAGTGGTGCTGGCGGAATGGACGCGAGTCCACGCAGCGTTAAAGGGTTCGAATATTATTGAAATACTGACAAACAACAAGGGCAAGTGTTCATCTTGTTAGTCAGCAGATTGCAGACATGCAAGTATTGCATTTTGTATCGAGGCAAAAGAGCATTCAAAGCTGATACAGCTATATAAGTTGTTGTAGTATGAACACCAAATATTCAGAAGGTTGTTTTTTGCTAAGTTTTGACGGCAAAGATGTAATTGAACGGGCACAAAGTGTCTGGACGTCCTAGGAGGAACAGCAAAACTCAGTCGGCTAACCAGGTCGGATGAGTCAATTTCACCAATAATCAGTTTATGGAGGAACATTACACCTAGTAAAATCCTTCGATTTTCCAAAGAAGGTAAATTTAAGAGGAGAAGCCTATTTCTATAAGGAGGCAGATGAATATTTGGATTCCAATTAAGACCACGCAAAGCAAAAATCAAAAATTGCTTTTGTACAGACTCAATCCGCTGTATATGAACTTGATATAAGGGGCACCAGACACATGAGCAATATTCAAGTATTGAGCGAACCAGCGATGTGTAAAGGACTTTCGTGAGGACGGGTCATCAAATTCTTTAGCCCATCTTTTAACAAAACCAAGCACACCCATGGCTTTATTAGCTATAGATGAGATGTGCATATTAAAACTAAGTTTAGGGTCGAAAAGAACACCTAGGTCAGTTACAACAGATATACGTTCCAAAAGAGTGTCGTTTAGTAAATAGGATACAAAAACCGGCTTTACTCGATGAAAAGTCATTAACTTGCATTTCGAGCTATTTAGGATTAATAAATTAACTGAAGGTAAAGTGGGCAAATATGTGAAACAAAGTTTTACATCATCCGCATACATACATACTGCCCTCAAATATTATCAAGCATTTTTAGACATCGTCCCATGGCAAAAACTTCAGCCAGACACCTCAAAACTCGTGAATTTTTATAATTTTTTCTGCGCTTTCACATGTTTGAGCGGGTTGGTCCCACTTTGGCTGCCTTTAAAGAGCAGACACCTCAAAGTTCGGGAACTTTTCTGTTCCTATTACTTCGTTTTCTCTTGTCTGTCCAACTTTTACTGCTTTTAAATGATGGATCCTTAGTGTCGTAGGACACTACGCTCAAGTAGTATCATGTATTTTAAGTCTTCGTCCCATGGCAAAAACTTCAGCCAGGCACCTCATAACTCGGGAATTTTTGTAATTCTTACAGCGATTTCACTTGTTTAAGCGCTTTTGTTAAATTTTGGCTATGTATAAAGGGCGGATCTTTGCACATGTGTCGTAAAACACTACCCCTAAGTAGTATCAGGCGTTTCTAGACTGCATCCCATAAAAAAAACTTCAGCCAGACACCCCAAGCTCGCGGATTTTCCTATGGAAATTAATTCCGTTTTAACAATTTAACGGATTTGGCCAACTTTGGCTGCTTTTAACTACCAAATTTTTTCCCGTTTTTTGTAGAACACTGCCCTCAAGTATTATCAAGCATTTTAAGACATCGTCCAATGGCAAAAACTTCAGCCAGACACCTCAAAACTCGGGAATTTTCATAATTTTTAGTGAGCTTTCACATGTTTGAGCGGGTTGGTCCCACTTTGGCTGCTTTTAAATAACGGATCTTTACACACGTGTCACAGAATACTACCCGCAAGTAGTATCAGGCATTTTTAGGCTTCGTCTCATGGAAAAAACTTCAGCCAGACTCCTCAAAGCTGAGAAATTTTCAGAATTCTTACTGCGCTTTCACTTGTTTCAGCGGGTTGATCCAACTTTGGGTGCTTTTAAAGGGCAGATCTTTACACATGTGTCGTAGAAGACTACCCTTAAGTGGTATCAGACATTTTTAGACTGGCGAAGGTGATGGGAACAGCTCGGAGATGGGAGACAGCCTGCTGGACGGGGAAGACCTCAACGTCACAGTGATAGCAGCTAGTCCTGAGCGCACCAATGTTGATACTGCCACAGTTAGTAGGGCTTCCGCTACGCCAAATCGTAGTCTGAACAAATCGTCGTTGAAAGATAAGCCTCCAGACGAGGTGGAACTTGACGATGCGGTGGTGGCAGGGAAGTCTGAGCGCTCTCATGTTGGTGGTGATTCAGATAAACCTGCACAAATCTAAGGCAGCCTCGGCTGCTTTAATCAGTCGTCTCTCTAAAGGCGACGTAGCTGTGTCCTCATCCAAGAACCCTGGGTCAACAGCTCAAGGATTTGCGGTTTGGGACTAAGGGTTTTAAGCTTATGAGAGCCAGCGATGGGAGCAGGATTAGAGCCTGTATTTTGGTTAAGTCTGAGCTGAACGCCATTCTCTTGCTTAACTATATCAATGGTGACGTTACAGCTGCCAGTTTAACAGTCAACAGTACCAGCCTGACGATGGCGTCGGTCTATATGCCTTACGACGCCGAAGAACCTCCTCCACAGAGGGAGGTAAAAGACCTGGTGGCAAATTTTTGCATGGGTCATCTTATTATCGGAACTGACGCCAATGCACATCACGTCCATTGGGGAAGCTCCGGTATCAATGCTAGAGGAGAGTCGTTGTTTGACAATTTGTTAACAAATAACCTGGTAGTTTGCAACGTGGGTAACGAACCTACGTTTATTACTTAAACCCGCAGGGAGGTCATAGATCTCACTATTTGCAGCTAAGGCGCTTATGGGCGGGTCAGAAAATGGCGTGTTCTCGATGAACATTCATTCTCCGACCACCGGTACATAGAACTAGTTCTAGACTTTTCTGTTGAGCAGCCGGTTATGAAGCGCAACCCACGTAACACTAACTGGCAGCTACACAATGAAATACTATCTAGGGACCTACCAGCACTGCCCCCACAAGTCCCCTCATCAGTAGAGGAGTTGGAGGATCTGGTAAGGACCTTTACAACGGCGCTCTCGAATGCCCTAGAGCAGGCTTGCCCAGTGCCAAAACCACGCTCCGCAAATCATGTAGGACACAATTTAATAAGGCCAAGAGCCTTGGCACGGAGACTCAATGGCTCGAAAATAAAGTTAAACTTAGGGCCTACAAAAAAGCTCTGAGGCAGGCGAAGAGAGTATCGTGGAGAAATCTCTGCACTGGGGTCGAAAATGTCGACGATACAGCGAGACTTAGACGAGTGCTCTCAAAAACTCAAACATCCACAAGCTATTTGCGCAAACCTGACGGATCCTGGACCAGCACGGAGGGGGAAACCCTAGAGCTGCTCTTGAATACGCACTTCCAAGGGAACTTGCATGAGCAACCCTTAGCACAACTCATAAACACGCTGGAAACATCAGCCAAATGGCTGGTATTTCTGTATACAGCCTGCCTGGGTCTTAGCTACACTCCGTGCTCCTGTAGAAGTTCCACGGTAGTGTTTATTCCTAAGGCGGGGAAGGCGTCTCATTATCATTATCGAGAGGATAATAAATGACTACCTCTCCTCTACTATTGATAGCAACCTTATCTCTAGCTATCAGCATGCATACACCAAAGGGAAATCTACAGAAACTGCGCTTCACAGCCTTGTTGTTGTTGTTGTTGTAGCGAGGTGTAGCCCTGCCTAAATGTCAGACAGGGTCACCCCGAGTGTATTGCTCTTGGCCGGGTCGATATACGAAAACGGCCGGGGTCGTTTCGGCACGATGGGTACAGCACAAGTACTGGTACCGTTCTCGTAGAACCGGCAATACAAGAAACAGCCGTGTAGGCTTGTAGGTCATTTAGCGTTACCCAGGGTGCACCAACTGGGCGGCGACCTACTTTTACACCCCAACAGCTTCACAGCCTAGTTTCTGTTATTGAAAAATCGCTGTATGAAAAGGAGTACTGTCTTCTGGCCTTTTTAGATATTGAAGGAGCCTTCAACAACATAAGCCCTGATGCTATAAACACCGCTTTAACAAGTCTGGGCATAAGCAGGTCTCATATTGGACTTATTGATCAACTACTAGGTTAGGTTAGGTTCAAGGGGCACACCTAGGCCAGTATTAAAAGGCCCGTTGTGATACCACCAACACTAGGAAAGTCAGTTCCGGGACCCTGCCATATGGAAAATCCCGGTATTAACGGAATTCTCCACATAGCAGAATCCCGGGACTGACGTTCCTATACCGACACCGTTACTCCTCCTCGAACCATTTAGATGACTTGATGAAGGCCATCAGGTCCTTTATGTCCAGCTCCGTGACCTGGCGTAGGCTAACCAGGAAGGGAACTCCCAAAAAGCGCATTCTCGCGCCACTTAAAGCCGGGCAGTTGCAGATGAGGTGTGTTTACTCCTCCTCATCATCCTTACAACTCCTACAGCATCGTCGGTAGGGCACACCAAGTCTTTCTGCGTGCCTACCAATGAGGCAGTGCCCAGTCAATACGCCTATTAATATGGAGATTTCTCTTCTCCTTAGGGCATAAATTTGTCTTGATCTTTTATGATCCCATTTCGGCCAGGTTTCTTTGGATATCCGGCATCCTGGAGATTGCAGCCATCTTTCGTTGGCTTGGCGGAGTGTGTACTCCTTCAGCATAAGCTTGCATGTGGCAAACGGCATACCTAAGCGCTCTTTATCCCGAAGAACCTGCTTGGTCGTGCCCTGCCTCGCAAGTTCGTCTGCCCTACAATTTCCCTCAATGTCCCTATGCCCCGGGACCCATGTGAGGTTCACGCGCTTCTGTTGGGCCATCTCTTGTAGAGATCGACGACAGCTGAGCGTCAGTTCAGAGTTGAACGAATAAGAGCCAAGGGATTTGATGGCCGCCTGGCTGTCGCTGAATATAAAAATGTCGTGTCCGATAGTGTGTTGGCCTATCCAAGCCGCGGCGTCCATGATTGATGAAACTTCAGCCTGGAAGACACTGCTGATCAGGTACTCTGAAGGAGAGCTCAAGGTTCAGATCCTTTGAATAAACCCCTCCTCCAACTCTGCCGTCTAACTTCGAGCCATCAGTATAAATGGAAGTGCCGCCATGAGTGGCGGGACTCCGATCCGTGCTCTCCCATTCTTCCCTGCTGGGATTTTAAAACAGCTATCTCCGACTGTTGTGGTCGCACAACGATCCGTGCTCAGCGGAAGAAAGCTATAGGATCCCAAAATACAGGCGTGTCCAGTAGTGCTTGCGCCCCAGCCGGACGTTTCCCTTAGACGCAGAGCCGATGCTGCTGCTACCCGGTGCCCTTCCAGATCGAGTGGCAAAATGCCAAGAATGGCCTGGAGTGCTTCATTGGGCGTTGTTCTTAACGCACCGCTTATACAGATCATGCAAGATCTGTGTACTTTACCTAGCAGATTAAGGTTTGTTGCCTTGCTCAGCGCAGGCCACCATACCACAACTCCATAGAGCATGATTGGTCGAATGATTGCGGTGTAGATCCATTTGCATATTTTGGGGCTGAGCCCCCATTTCTTTCCAATGGCTCTTTTGCATGTGTAGAGTGCAATACACGCTTTCTTCTGAAGAACATTCTCCTTCCAGGTTAGTTTCCTATCCAGAACTGTGCCTAAGAACTTGGCTGACAAAGGTTCAGGTGCACGTCATTCAGTTTTGGTAGTGTTAGCGGTGGTATCTTATAGCGGTTGGTGAAAAGAACCAGTTCTACTTTTCCCGGGTTGATGCTCAGTCCGCAGCGCGAGCACCATGAGGAAACCTCTCGCAGTGCTACTTGCATCAAGTCGCACAGGGTTTGTGGGAATTTGCCCCTATATACTATAGCTAAGTCGTATGCATATGCCACTACCTTCCCGCCCCCCAGCTTGTGTCTCGCAGCATCGAGTTGACAGTGAGGTTCCATAGAAGCGGGGAGAGAACACCACCCTGAGGCGTTCCCCTTGTGACATAGCGTGAGAAGTCAACCGAGCCCAGTGATGAAACTATTCGTCTACCCCTTAGCAGTTGATCAATAAGTCCAATAAGAGACCTGCTTATGCCCAGACTTGTTAAAGCGGTGTTTATAGCATCAGGGCTTATGTTGTTGAAGGCTCCTTCAATATCTAAAAAGGCCGCAAGACAGTACTCCTTCTCATACAGCGATTTTTCAATAACAGAAACTAGGCTGTGAAGCGCAGTTTCTGTAGATTTCTCTTTGGTGTATGCATGCTGATAGCTACAGATCAGGTTGCTATCAATAGTAGAGGAGAGGTAGTCATTTATTATCCTCTCGAAGGTTTTGAGCACAAAGGATGAGAGACTGATCGGCCTGTAGTCCTTCGGCTCGTAATGAGACGCCTTCCCCGCCTTAGGAATAAACACTACCGTGGCACTTCTCCAGGAGCACGGAATGTAGCTAAGAGCCAGGCAGGCTGTATAGAGAAATACCAGCCATTTGGCTGATGTCTCCAGCGTGTTTATGAGTTGTGCGGGAATAATCCCGTCTGGCCCGGCAGCCTTGAACGGTTCGAAGCTTTTAACCGCCCACCTAACCTTTTCCTCCGTGATGGGTATGTAGCCAGGTTTGTTGTACGTGCTACGGGTTCCTCATGCAAGTTCCCTGGGAAGTGCGTATTCAAGAGCAGCTCTAGGGTTTCCCTCTCCGTGCTGGTCCAGGATCCGTCAGGTTTGCGCAAATAGCTTGTGGCTGTTTGAGTTTTTGAGAGCACTCGTCTAAGTCTCGCTGTATCGTCGACATTTTCGACCCCAGTGCAGAAATTTCTCCACGATACTCTCTTCGCCTGCCTCAGAGCTTTTTTGTAGGCCCTGAGTTTAACTTTATATTCGAGCCATTGAGTCTCCGTGCCAAGGCTCTTGGCCTTATTAAATTGTGTCCTACATGATTTTCGGAGCGAGTCCAGGTCGTAGGACCACCAATGCGGCCTATGTTTACCGCGTGGTTTTGGCACTGGGCAAGCCTGCTCTAAGGCATTCGAGAGCGCCGTTGTAAAGGTCTTTACCAGATCCTCCAACTCCCCTACTGATGAGGGGACTTGTGGGGGCAGTGCTGGTAAGTCCCTAGATAGTATTTCATTGTGTAGCTGCCAGTTAGTGTTACGTGGGTTGCGTTTCATAACCGGCTGCTCAACAGAAAACTCTAGAACTATTTCTACGTACCGGTGGTCGGAGAATGAGTGCTCATCGAGAACGCGCCATTTTCTGACCCACTCATAAGCGCCTTCGCTGCAAATAGTGAGATCTATTACCTCCCTACGGGTTTTAGTAATAAACGTAGGTTCGTTACCCACGTTGCAAACTACCAGGTTAGTTGTTAACAAATAGTCAAACAACGACTCTCCTCTAGCATTGATATCGGAGCTTCCCCACTGGACGCGATGAGCATTGGCGTCAGTTCCGATAATAAGATGACCCATGGAAAAATTTGCCACCAGGTCTTTTACCTCCCTCTGTGGCGGAGGTTCTTCGGCGTCGTAGGGCATATAGACCGACGCCATCGTCAGACTGGTACTGTCGACTGTTAAACTGGCAGCTGTAACGTCACCATTGGTATAGTTGGGCAAGAGAAATGCATTCAGCTCAGACTTAACTAAAATACAGGCTCTAACCCTGCCCCCCTCGCTGGCTCGAATAAGCTTATAACCCTTAGTCCCCAAACCGCAAATCCTTGAGCTGTTGACCCAGGGTTCTTGGATGAGGACCACATCTACGTCGCCTTTAGAGAGACGACTGATTAAAGCAGCCGAGGCTGCTTTAGATTTGTGCAGGTTTATCTGAATCACCACCAACATGAGAGTGCTCAGACTTCCCTGCCACCGCCGTATCGTCGAGTTCCACCTCGTCTGGAGGCTTATCTTTCAACGACGATTTCTTCAGACCACGGTTTGGCGTGGCAGAGATCCTACTAACTGTGGCAGTGTCAACTGTGGTGCGCTCAGGACTAGCTGCTATTACTGTGACGTTGAGGTCCTCCCCGTCCAGCAGGCTGTCTCCCATCTCCGAGCTGTTCACTGCTCCTTCGCCATTTGACGTGGCAGATACCATACTTTCCGAGTCGGACATCTCCGACTCCCCTTCCGGCACTGCGATGTCCGAGTCCTCCGTGCAGCCGAAATAGCAGCGCGCTGTGCATCGCCGCGGTATACGTGGATCACGATCTGACCCATGCCGTAGTGCACTCGTCCATTGCACCGTTTAAGGGGCTCGAGTGCCTCCTTATTCAAGGTGAAGACCACTTGCCTATCAGGTCCTACCGCGTCCTCGACCAGATTTACACCCCAGTCCTGCGTCGGGAGAGACGGGTTCATGATCCTCAGCATCCTGAGAATTCTCTCAGGTTCAGCAGGGATATCAGGAATCCACGCTCTTGCCCTTGGCCGAGCCGGGATGTCCTTCCAGTCGACAACCTCGATTCTTGCCCCTTGGTAGATCTCACCTAGTCTTGCAGCTGCTGCCTTGTACAGTGCAACAGTTTTTGCATCTTCGCAAGCGAATACCTTGATTCTGCCCTGGTGCCATCCCGCATCAGAACCCATCGGAGTGGCACTCGGAGACTCATCCATAATGTCGAGAAGGGCATTACCGATAGCGTTCCGGACGAACCGCCACTGGTCCCTAGGGATGGCCCAGTTTTCATTACCTCGGTCAATGACGCCTATGAGGATCCTATCCTTAGTCACTTCAGCAAAGCTGAGTTTACCCATTACGGGGGCGTGTTGCTGCCGCTTCGGGTGAGGTTTTAAATCCACGTCCGATCTCTGGCGTTTGAATTGATTTATATTAACCTTCTTTGGCGCGTAATCGCTTTGGAAGTTCGGTAAGATAGCTTCAGCCATCTCCACCGTCTTCCTAGCATTCGGCGATAGCGTCTCTTGTGAAATACCCTCGTATTTCTTCAGTATCCTCGCGGCCGCTCTTTTGTCCAAGTACTCAGAGCGACTGGGAGATGTCTTTTGGGGTAAATTTCGACCCGTAGTTGCCATCGCGGTCGTTCCCTTAATTGGATCTCTGGGGCCAGGTCGTGAGACCACTGCCACAGACGTTAAAGACTTGGTTTCGGTACCGGCACTTACTAGGGCTCTAGCATCAGCCGTTGTTGGCTTCACCGTGTTTGTACCGGTACTTACTTTGGGGATTGCCCCCTTATTATCCAGAGCTGATCGACTCGTAGTTGCCATCGCTGTCGATCTCTCGGCTGATGAAGAAATGGAGTTTGTCCTCCGACGTTGCGTTCTCGCTTGCTCCAGCATTTTCCTCCTCTGCTGGGCAGTATACATGGTTGTATCATTATTTTTAAGGTTTTTATTACTTTTTTTCATCTTGTTCGTACGACCCCTTGCCGGGCAAGGCCAGTTTAGGGTCAAAGGAAGAGTATGGGGAATGTGTCGTCCGCCGCGGCAGAGCCCCATGCCGCGGTAAGGCCATAGTTACTCTCCGAGGCGGCCCGGTATCAGAGAGGCTCCGTTCGATTACAGCCACGATTTGCCTCCCGGCTGCAAACGTCCAATGGGCACGTGGTCGCATAACACCCTGGATTGGGAGGGGGAAGATCTTAGTCGTCGCGCCAGAGAGGCTTGGCTTCTCTCGTGATGTAGTACCGGCGGCACTATGATCACAAGGGCAGCGCAGCCCTGTGGCTATCGACTTAAGCCCTCGTACCGCGGCAAGGTGTCAACCCTTCACGAGGGGATCAACTACTAAGGGGTAGACGAATATTTTCATCACTGGGCTCGCTGCTGGTAGTAGCATATGCAGACGACTTAGATATAGTATATAGGGGCAAATTCCCACAAACCCTGTGCCGCTTGATGCAAGTAACACTGCGAGAGGTTTCCTCATGGTGCTCGCGCTGCGGACTGAGCATCAACCCGGGGAAAGTAGAACTGGTCCTTTTCACCAACCGCTATAAGATACCACGTTTAATACTACCAAAACTGAATGACGTGCGCCTGAGCTTGGCTGACAAAGCCAAGTTCTTAGGCACAGTTCTGGATAGAAAACTAACCTGGAAGGAGACTGTTCTTCAGCGCCAGAAGAAAGCGTGTATTGCACTCTACACGTGCAAAAAGCCATTGGAAAAAAATGGGAGCTCAGCAAATGGATCTACACTGCAATCATTTGACCAATCATGCTCAGTGGAGTTGTGGTATGGTAGCCTGCGCTGAGCAAGGCAACAAACCTTAATCTGTTAGGTAAAGTACACAGATCTTGCATGACCTGTATAAGCGGTGCGTTAAGAACAACGCCCAATGAAGCACTCCAGGCCATTCTTGGCATTTTGCCACTCGATCTGGAAGGGCACCGGGTAGCAGCAGCATCGGCTCTGCGTCTAAGGGAAACGTCCGGCTCGGGCGCAAGCACTACTGGACACGACAGTATTTTGGGATCTTATAGCTTTCTTCCGCTGAGCACAGATCGTTGTGCGACCACAACAGTCGGAGATAGCGGTTTTAAAATAAACATTCCTAGCAGGGAAGAATGGGAGAGCACGGATCGGAGACCCGCCACTCATGGCGGCACATCCATTTATACTGATGGCTCGAAGTTGGACGGCAGAGTTGGAGGAGGAGTATATTCAAAGGATCTGAACCTTGAGCTCTCCTTCAGACTACCTGATCACTGCAGTGTCTTCCAGGCTGAAGTTTCAGCAATCATGGACGCCGCGCCTGGGATAGGCCAACACACTATCAGACAGGATATTTTTATTTTCAGCGACAGCCAAGCGGCCATCAAATCCCTTGGCTCTTACTCGTTCAACTCTGAACTGACGATCAGCTGTCGTCGATCTCTATCTATGGCCCAACAGAACCGCGTGAACCTCACATGGGTCCCGGAGCATAGGGACATTGAGGGAAATTGTAGGGCAGACAAACTTCCGAGGCAGGGCACGACCAAGCAGGTTTGTCGGGATAAAGAGCGCTTAGGCATGCCGTTTGCCACATACAAGCTAATGCTGAAAGAGTATACACTCCGACAAGCCAACGAAAGATGGCTGCAATCTCCAGGATACCGGATATCCAAAGAAACCTGGCCGAAATGGGATCATAAAAGATCAAGACAAATTTACGACCTTAGGAGAGCAGAAATCTCCATATTAATAGGCTTATTAACTGGGCACTGCCTCATTGGTAGGCACGCAGAAACACTAGGTGTGCCCTACCGACGATGGTGTAGGAGTTGTAAGGATGATGAGGAGGAGAAAACGGTGGAGCACCTCATCTGCAACTGCCCGGCTTTAAGTGGCGCGAGAATGCGCTTTTTGGGAGTTCCCTTCCTGGTTTGCCTATGCCAGGTCACGGAGCTGGACATAATGGACCTGATGGCCTTCATCAAGTCATCTAAATGGTTCGAGGAGGAGTAACGGTGTCGGTTTAGGAACGTCAGTTCCGGGATTCTGCTATGTGGAGAATCCCGATAATTACCGGGATTTTCCATATGGCAGGGTCCCGGAACTGAGTTTCCTAGTGTTGGTGGTATCACAACGGGCCTTTTAATACTGGCCTAGGTGTGCCTCTGCGGCAGCCACTTGAACCTAACCTAACCTTTTATATCCATGTATTTTTGTGAATGGGACAGTCGTTCCCGAATTCACTAGGCTAAAAAAAGGTTTTAAACCTTCCTTTGGTTAAGGGCGAATACGTGAATATACCACCCTTGTATTTGATAAAAAAGAAAAACTCATAAAAGACCCCATTGTCTTTTTATATTAGTTTAGGTGTGAAATCTTGTACTAACTTATTTTTATAAAATATATCAAAAGAATTTCTAAATATGCCCACAAAGCTGTTAAATATTGAAAAAAAAAAACACAAAATATAAAATATTGGGTTTACTGGGAGAATACACACAAATTGACAATGACCTCTCAAATAATATCCACGCCATTTAAGAAATTGCAACTTGTGGTGTGTTGCTTTTGAGTTTTTACTACAAGTTGGTGGGGCCTACAGTTTTTTGCACTCCGAACGGCACTTGCAAAGCAAATGAGTTTTTGCTGAGAAGCTTCTCATGGCAGAAATACACCCGGAAAGTTTGCCACACTATTGCCGAGGAGCGACCCCGTTTAGAAAAATTATTTTTCTAAATGATTTTTGATGTTACTTTTGCCGGGCATTGATCGATTTTCGTCAAAAGTTGTGCAACAAAATCTGCTCGTGCTGGTCTGCTATGAATCGACGATAGTAAAGCGCTATTGTATGATAAAGAGAAAGGTTTAGGCTTTCAGAATCATGTATTTTCATCCAAACATTGGTAGAGTTACAGAGGTCCAAAAAATAGGTCATTTGAGCTTTAAACGCGGATTGTGGGAGAAGTAAGCTTGATATTAAAATTCCAAGAGCAGGTAATGATTTTACGAAAGATCCTCTAAAAACCCTTATACTCAGAAAATTGGTTTGATTCACTCACAGGTTTTTTAAGACGGGTGGGGGGGGGGGGGGGGGGGGGTGCCCCCTCACACAGAAACGAGGCAAGTTACATCCTCAAAGTTTTTTTAGTAGTAATCTGCAAGCTTTTCTTAAATTAAGTCTATTACCAGAATACTGGTTTCGTCACTTTTTCACAAGTGTCAGTGGGAAGATATTTTGAAAGTAAAACAGTTGCCATCGCGGTCGTTCCCTTATTTGGATCTCTGGGGCCAGGTCGTGAGACCACTGCCACAGACGTTAAAGACTTGGTTTCGGTACCGGCACTTACTAGGGCTCTAGCATCAGCCGTTGTTGGCTTCACCGTGTTTGTACCGGTACTTACTTTGGGGATTGCCCCCTTATTATCCAGAGCTGATCGACTCGTAGTTGCCATCGCTGTCGATCTCTCGGCTGATGAAGAAATGGAGTTTGTCCTCCGACGTTGCGTTCTCGCTTGCTCCAGCATTTTCCTCCTCTGCTGGGCAGTATACATGGTTGTATCATTATTTTTAAGGTTTTTATTACTTTTTTTCATCTTGTTCGTACGACCCCTTGCCGGGCAAGGCCAGTTTAGGGTCAAAGGAAGAGTATGGGGAATGTGTCGTCCGCCGCGGCAGAGCCCCATGCCGCGGTAAGGCCATAGTTACTCTCCGAGGCGGCCCGGTATCAGAGAGGCTCCGTTCGATTACAGCCACGATTTGCCTCCCGGCTGCAAACGTCCAATGGGCACGTGGTCGCATAACACCCTGGATTGGGAGGGGGAAGATCTTAGTCGTCGCGCCAGAGAGGCTTGGCTTCTCTCGTGATGTAGTACCGGCGGCACTATGATCACAAGGGCAGCGCAGCCCTGTGGCTATCGACTTAAGCCCTCGTACCGCGGCAAGGTGTCAACCCTTCACGAGGGGATCAACTACTAAGGGGTAGACGAATATTTTCATCACTGGGCTCGCTGCTGGTAGTAGCATATGCAGACGACTTAGATATAGTATATAGGGGCAAATTCCCACAAACCCTGTGCCGCTTGATGCAAGTAACACTGCGAGAGGTTTCCTCATGGTGCTCGCGCTGCGGACTGAGCATCAACCCGGGGAAAGTAGAACTGGTCCTTTTCACCAACCGCTATAAGATACCACGTTTAATACTACCAAAACTGAATGACGTGCGCCTGAGCTTGGCTGACAAAGCCAAGTTCTTAGGCACAGTTCTGGATAGAAAACTAACCTGGAAGGAGACTGTTCTTCAGCGCCAGAAGAAAGCGTGTATTGCACTCTACACGTGCAAAAAGCCATTGGAAAAAAATGGGAGCTCAGCAAATGGATCTACACTGCAATCATTTGACCAATCATGCTCAGTGGAGTTGTGGTATGGTAGCCTGCGCTGAGCAAGGCAACAAACCTTAATCTGTTAGGTAAAGTACACAGATCTTGCATGACCTGTATAAGCGGTGCGTTAAGAACAACGCCCAATGAAGCACTCCAGGCCATTCTTGGCATTTTGCCACTCGATCTGGAAGGGCACCGGGTAGCAGCAGCATCGGCTCTGCGTCTAAGGGAAACGTCCGGCTCGGGCGCAAGCACTACTGGACACGACAGTATTTTGGGATCTTATAGCTTTCTTCCGCTGAGCACAGATCGTTGTGCGACCACAACAGTCGGAGATAGCGGTTTTAAAATAAACATTCCTAGCAGGGAAGAATGGGAGAGCACGGATCGGAGACCCGCCACTCATGGCGGCACATCCATTTATACTGATGGCTCGAAGTTGGACGGCAGAGTTGGAGGAGGAGTATATTCAAAGGATCTGAACCTTGAGCTCTCCTTCAGACTACCTGATCACTGCAGTGTCTTCCAGGCTGAAGTTTCAGCAATCATGGACGCCGCGCCTGGGATAGGCCAACACACTATCAGACAGGATATTTTTATTTTCAGCGACAGCCAAGCGGCCATCAAATCCCTTGGCTCTTACTCGTTCAACTCTGAACTGACGATCAGCTGTCGTCGATCTCTATCTATGGCCCAACAGAACCGCGTGAACCTCACATGGGTCCCGGAGCATAGGGACATTGAGGGAAATTGTAGGGCAGACAAACTTCCGAGGCAGGGCACGACCAAGCAGGTTTGTCGGGATAAAGAGCGCTTAGGCATGCCGTTTGCCACATACAAGCTAATGCTGAAAGAGTATACACTCCGACAAGCCAACGAAAGATGGCTGCAATCTCCAGGATACCGGATATCCAAAGAAACCTGGCCGAAATGGGATCATAAAAGATCAAGACAAATTTACGACCTTAGGAGAGCAGAAATCTCCATATTAATAGGCTTATTAACTGGGCACTGCCTCATTGGTAGGCACGCAGAAACACTAGGTGTGCCCTACCGACGATGGTGTAGGAGTTGTAAGGATGATGAGGAGGAGAAAACGGTGGAGCACCTCATCTGCAACTGCCCGGCTTTAAGTGGCGCGAGAATGCGCTTTTTGGGAGTTCCCTTCCTGGTTTGCCTATGCCAGGTCACGGAGCTGGACATAATGGACCTGATGGCCTTCATCAAGTCATCTAAATGGTTCGAGGAGGAGTAACGGTGTCGGTTTAGGAACGTCAGTTCCGGGATTCTGCTATGTGGAGAATCCCGATAATTACCGGGATTTTCCATATGGCAGGGTCCCGGAACTGAGTTTCCTAGTGTTGGTGGTATCACAACGGGCCTTTTAATACTGGCCTAGGTGTGCCTCTGCGGCAGCCACTTGAACCTAACCTAACCTTTTATATCCATGTATTTTTGTGAATGGGACAGTCGTTCCCGAATTCACTAGGCTAAAAAAAGGTTTTAAACCTTCCTTTGGTTAAGGGCGAATACGTGAATATACCACCCTTGTATTTGATAAAAAAGAAAAACTCATAAAAGACCCCATTGTCTTTTTATATTAGTTTAGGTGTGAAATCTTGTACTAACTTATTTTTATAAAATATATCAAAAGAATTTCTAAATATGCCCACAAAGCTGTTAAATATTGAAAAAAAAAAACACAAAATATAAAATATTGGGTTTACTGGGAGAATACACACAAATTGACAATGACCTCTCAAATAATATCCACGCCATTTAAGAAATTGCAACTTGTGGTGTGTTGCTTTTGAGTTTTTACTACAAGTTGGTGGGGCCTACAGTTTTTTGCACTCCGAACGGCACTTGCAAAGCAAATGAGTTTTTGCTGAGAAGCTTCTCATGGCAGAAATACACCCGGAAAGTTTGCCACACTATTGCCGGGGGGGTGCCCCCTCACACAGAAACGAGGCAAGTTACATCCTCAAAGTTTTTTTAGTAGTAATCTGCAAGCTTTTCTTAAATTAAGTCTATTACCAGAATACTGGTTTCGTCACTTTTTCACAAGTGTCAGTGGGAAGATATTTTGAAAGTAAAACAGTTGCCATCGCGGTCGTTCCCTTATTTGGATCTCTGGGGCCAGGTCGTGAGACCACTGCCACAGACGTTAAAGACTTGGTTTCGGTACCGGCACTTACTAGGGCTCTAGCATCAGCCGTTGTTGGCTTCACCGTGTTTGTACCGGTACTTACTTTGGGGATTGCCCCCTTATTATCCAGAGCTGATCGACTCGTAGTTGCCATCGCTGTCGATCTCTCGGCTGATGAAGAAATGGAGTTTGTCCTCCGACGTTGCGTTCTCGCTTGCTCCAGCATTTTCCTCCTCTGCTGGGCAGTATACATGGTTGTATCATTATTTTTAAGGTTTTTATTACTTTTTTTCATCTTGTTCGTACGACCCCTTGCCGGGCAAGGCCAGTTTAGGGTCAAAGGAAGAGTATGGGGAATGTGTCGTCCGCCGCGGCAGAGCCCCATGCCGCGGTAAGGCCATAGTTACTCTCCGAGGCGGCCCGGTATCAGAGAGGCTCCGTTCGATTACAGCCACGATTTGCCTCCCGGCTGCAAACGTCCAATGGGCACGTGGTCGCATAACACCCTGGATTGGGAGGGGGAAGATCTTAGTCGTCGCGCCAGAGAGGCTTGGCTTCTCTCGTGATGTAGTACCGGCGGCACTATGATCACAAGGGCAGCGCAGCCCTGTGGCTATCGACTTAAGCCCTCGTACCGCGGCAAGGTGTCAACCCTTCACGAGGGGATCAACTACTAAGGGGTAGACGAATATTTTCATCACTGGGCTCGCTGCTGGTAGTAGCTTATGCAGACGACTTAGATATAGTATATAGGGGCAAATTCCCACAAACCCTGTGCCGCTTGATGCAAGTAACACTGCGAGAGGTTTCCTCATGGTGCTCGCGCTGCGGACTGAGCATCAACCCGGGGAAAGTAGAACTGGTCCTTTTCACCAACCGCTATAAGATACCACGTTTAATACTACCAAAACTGAATGACGTGCGCCTGAGCTTGGCTGACAAAGCCAAGTTCTTAGGCACAGTTCTGGATAGAAAACTAACCTGGAAGGAGAATGTTCTTCAGCGCCAGAAGAAAGCGTGTATTGCACTCTACACGTGCAAAAAGCCATTGGAAAAAAATGGGAGCTCAGCAAATGGATCTACACTGCAATCATTTGACCAATCATGCTCTGTGGAGTTGTGGTATGGTAGCCTGCGCTGAGCAAGGCAACAAACCTTAATCTGTTAGGTAAAGTACACAGATCTTGCATGACCTGTATAAGCGGTGCGTTAAGAACAACGCCCAATGAAGCACTCCAGGCCATTCTTGGCATTTAGCCACTCGATCTGGAAGGGCACCGGGTAGCAGCAGCATCGGCTCTGCGTCTAAGGGAAACGTCCGGCTCGGGCGCAAGCACTACTGGACACGACAGTATTTTGGGATCTTATAGCTTTCTTCCGCTGAGCACAGATCGTTGTGCGACCACAACAGTCGGAGATAGCGGTTTTAAAATAAACATTCCTAGCAGGGAAGAATGGGAGAGCACGGATCGGAGACCCGCCACTCATGGCGGCACATCCATTTATACTGATGGCTCGAAGTTGGACGGCAGAGTTGGAGGAGGAGTATATTCAAAGGATCTGAACCTTGAGCTCTCCTTCAGACTACCTGATCACTGCAGTGTCTTCCAGGCTGAAGTTTCAGCAATCATGGACGCCGCGCCTGGGATAGGCCAACACACTATCAGACAGGATATTTTTATTTTCAGCGACAGCCAAGCGGCCATCAAATCCCTTGGCTCTTACTCGTTCAACTCTGAACTGACGATCAGCTGTCGTCGATCTCTATCTATGGCCCAACAGAACCGCGTGAACCTCACATGGGTCCCGGAGCATAGGGACATTGAGGGAAATTGTAGGGCAGACAAACTTCCGAGGCAGGGCACGACCAAGCAGGTTTGTCGGGATAAAGAGCGCTTAGGCATGCCGTTTGCCACATACAAGCTAATGCTGAAAGAGTATACACTCCGACAAGCCAACGAAAGATGGCTGCAATCTCCAGGATACCGGATATCCAAAGAAACCTGGCCGAAATGGGATCATAAAAGATCAAGACAAATTTACGACCTTAGGAGAGCAGAAATCTCCATATTAATAGGCTTATTAACTGGGCACTGCCTCATTGGTAGGCACGCAGAAACACTAGGTGTGCCCTACCGACGATGGTGTAGGAGTTGTAAGGATGATGAGGAGGAGAAAACGGTGGAGCACCTCATCTGCAACTGCCCGGCTTTAAGTGGCGCGAGAATGCGCTTTTTGGGAGTTCCCTTCCTGGTTTGCCTATGCCAGGTCACGGAGCTGGACATAATGGACCTGATGGCCTTCATCAAGTCATCTAAATGGTTCGAGGAGGAGTAACGGTGTCGGTTTAGGAACGTCAGTTCCGGGATTCTGCTATGTGGAGAATCCCGATAATTACCGGGATTTTCCATATGGCAGGGTCCCGGAACTGAGTTTCCTAGTGTTGGTGGTATCACAACGGGCCTTTTAATACTGGCCTAGGTGTGCCTCTGCGGCAGCCACTTGAACCTAACCTAACCTTTTATATCCATGTATTTTTGTGAATGGGACAGTCGTTCCCGAATTCACTAGGCTAAAAAAAGGTTTTAAACCTTCCTTTGGTTAAGGGCGAATACGTGAATATACCACCCTTGTATTTGATAAAAAAGAAAAACTCATAAAAGACCCCATTGTCTTTTTATATTAGTTTAGGTGTGAAATCTTGTACTAACTTATTTTTATAAAATATATCAAAAGAATTTCTAAATATGCCCACAAAGCTGTTAAATATTGAAAAAAAAAAACACAAAATATAAAATATTGGGTTTACTGGGAGAATACACACAAATTGACAATGACCTCTCAAATAATATCCACGCCATTTAAGAAATTGCAACTTGTGGTGTGTTGCTTTTGAGTTTTTACTACAAGTTGGTGGGGCCTACAGTTTTTTGCACTCCGAGGGGTGCCCCCTCACACAGAAACGAGGCAAGTTACATCCTCAAAGTTTTTTTAGTAGTAATCTGCAAGCTTTTCTTAAATTAAGTCTATTACCAGAATACTGGTTTCGTCCCTTTTTTTGACTATTTCGACTCAAAAACTGCTTTTTTACCACTTTTTTACAAAAAACAAAAAACCGAGACACCTTAAGAAAAAATTCGTAAAAAATCAACGATATGTCGTAGATACTTAAAACTTGCACTAAAATTACTATAAAACTGAAATTTCTTCTTCTTATTTTTAAATAACTTTAACAGCACTGGGCGTACAAAAAATGCACTTTCAATTGCATTTCACAAGTGTCAGTGGGAAGATATTTTGAAAGTAAAACAGTTGCCATCGCGGTCGTTCCCTTATTTGGATCTCTGGGGCCAGGTCGTGAGACCACTGCCACAGACGTTAAAGACTTGGTTTCGGTACCGGCACTTACTAGGGCTCTAGCATCAGCCGTTGTTGGCTTCACCGTGTTTGTACCGGTACTTACTTTGGGGATTGCCCCCTTATTATCCAGAGCTGATCGACTCGTAGTTGCCATCGCTGTCGATCTCTCGGCTGATGAAGAAATGGAGTTTGTCCTCCGACGTTGCGTTCTCGCTTGCTCCAGCATTTTCCTCCTCTGCTGGGCAGTATACATGGTTGTATCATTATTTTTAAGGTTTTTATTACTTTTTTTCATCTTGTTCGTACGACCCCTTGCCGGGCAAGGCCAGTTTAGGGTCAAAGGAAGAGTATGGGGAATGTGTCGTCCGCCGCGGCAGAGCCCCATGCCGCGGTAAGGCCATAGTTACTCTCCGAGGCGGCCCGGTATCAGAGAGGCTCCGTTCGATTACAGCCACGATTTGCCTCCCGGCTGCAAACGTCCAATGGGCACGTGGTCGCATAACACCCTGGATTGGGAGGGGGAAGATCTTAGTCGTCGCGCCAGAGAGGCTTGGCTTCTCTCGTGATGTAGTACCGGCGGCACTATGATCACAAGGGCAGCGCAGCCCTGTGGCTATCGACTTAAGCCCTCGTACCGCGGCAAGGTGTCAACCCTTCACGAGGGGATCAACTACTAAGGGGTAGACGAATATTTTCATCACTGGGCTCGCTGCTGGTAGTAGCTTATGCAGACGACTTAGATATAGTATATAGGGGCAAATTCCCACAAACCCTGTGCCGCTTGATGCAAGTAACACTGCGAGAGGTTTCCTCATGGTGCTCGCGCTGCGGACTGAGCATCAACCCGGGGAAAGTAGAACTGGTCCTTTTCACCAACCGCTATAAGATACCACGTTTAATACTACCAAAACTGAATGACGTGCGCCTGAGCTTGGCTGACAAAGCCAAGTTCTTAGGCACAGTTCTGGATAGAAAACTAACCTGGAAGGAGAATGTTCTTCAGCGCCAGAAGAAAGCGTGTATTGCACTCTACACGTGCAAAAAGCCATTGGAAAAAAATGGGAGCTCAGCAAATGGATCTACACTGCAATCATTTGACCAATCATGCTCTGTGGAGTTGTGGTATGGTAGCCTGCGCTGAGCAAGGCAACAAACCTTAATCTGTTAGGTAAAGTACACAGATCTTGCATGACCTGTATAAGCGGTGCGTTAAGAACAACGCCCAATGAAGCACTCCAGGCCATTCTTGGCATTTAGCCACTCGATCTGGAAGGGCACCGGGTAGCAGCAGCATCGGCTCTGCGTCTAAGGGAAACGTCCGGCTCGGGCGCAAGCACTACTGGACACGACAGTATTTTGGGATCTTATAGCTTTCTTCCGCTGAGCACAGATCGTTGTGCGACCACAACAGTCGGAGATAGCGGTTTTAAAATAAACATTCCTAGCAGGGAAGAATGGGAGAGCACGGATCGGAGACCCGCCACTCATGGCGGCACATCCATTTATACTGATGGCTCGAAGTTGGACGGCAGAGTTGGAGGAGGAGTATATTCAAAGGATCTGAACCTTGAGCTCTCCTTCAGACTACCTGATCACTGCAGTGTCTTCCAGGCTGAAGTTTCAGCAATCATGGACGCCGCGCCTGGGATAGGCCAACACACTATCAGACAGGATATTTTTATTTTCAGCGACAGCCAAGCGGCCATCAAATCCCTTGGCTCTTACTCGTTCAACTCTGAACTGACGATCAGCTGTCGTCGATCTCTATCTATGGCCCAACAGAACCGCGTGAACCTCACATGGGTCCCGGAGCATAGGGACATTGAGGGAAATTGTAGGGCAGACAAACTTCCGAGGCAGGGCACGACCAAGCAGGTTTGTCGGGATAAAGAGCGCTTAGGCATGCCGTTTGCCACATACAAGCTAATGCTGAAAGAGTATACACTCCGACAAGCCAACGAAAGATGGCTGCAATCTCCAGGATACCGGATATCCAAAGAAACCTGGCCGAAATTGGATCATAAAAGATCAAGACAAATTTACGACCTTAGGAGAGCAGAAATCTCCATATTAATAGGCTTATTAACTGGGCACTGCCTCATTGGTAGGCACGCAGAAACACTAGGTGTGCCCTACCGACGATGGTGTAGGAGTTGTAAGGATGATGAGGAGGAGAAAACGGTGGAGCACCTCATCTGCAACTGCCCGGCTTTAAGTGGCGCGAGAATGCGCTTTTTGGGAGTTCCCTTCCTGGTTTGCCTATGCCAGGTCACGGAGCTGGACATAATGGACCTGATGGCCTTCATCAAGTCATCTAAATGGTTCGAGGAGGAGTAACGGTGTCGGTTTAGGAACGTCAGTTCCGGGATTCTGCTATGTGGAGAATCCCGATAATTACCGGGATTTTCCATATGGCAGGGTCCCGGAACTGAGTTTCCTAGTGTTGGTGGTATCACAACGGGCCTTTTAATACTGGCCTAGGTGTGCCTCTGCGGCAGCCACTTGAACCTAACCTAACCTTTTATATCCATGTATTTTTGTGAATGGGACAGTCGTTCCCGAATTCACTAGGCTAAAAAAAGGTTTTAAACCTTCCTTTGGTTAAGGGCGAATACGTGAATATACCACCCTTGTATTTGATAAAAAAGAAAAACTCATAAAAGACCCCATTGTATTTTTATATTAGTTTAGGTGTGAAATCTTGTACTAACTTATTTTTATAAAATATATCAAAAGAATTTCTAAATATGCCCACAAAGCTGTTAAATATTGAAAAAAAAAAAACACAAAATATAAAATATTGGGTTTACTGGGAGAATACACACAAATTGACAATGACCTCTCAAATAATATCCACGCCATTTAAGAAATTGCAACTTGTGGTGTGTTGCTTTTGAGTTTTTACTACAAGTTGGTGGGGCCTACAGTTTTTTGCACTCCGAACGGCACTTGCAAAGCAAATGAGTTTTTGCTGAGAAGCTTCTCATGGCAGAAATACACCCGGAAAGTTTGCCACACTATTGCCGAGGAGCGACCCCGTTTAGAAAAATTATTTTTCTAAATGATTTTTGATGTTACTTTTGCCGGGCATTGATCGATTTTCGTCAAAAGTTGTGCAACAAAATCTGCTCGTGCTGGTCTGCTATGAATCGACGATAGTAAAGCGCTATTGTATGATAAAGAGAAAGGTTTAGGCTTTCAGAATCATGTATTTTCATCCAAACATTGGTAGAGTTACAGAGGTCCAAAAAATAGGTCATTTGAGCTTTAAACGCGGATTGTGGGAGAAGTAAGCTTGATATTAAAATTCCAAGAGCAGGTAATGATTTTACGAAAGATCCTCTAAAAACCCTTATACTCAGAAAATTGGTTTGATTCACTCACAGGTTTTTTAAGACGGGGGGGGGGGGGTGCCCCCTCACACAGAAACGAGGCAAGTTACATCCTCAAAGTTTTTTTAGTAGTAATCTGCAAGCTTTTCTTAAATTAAGTCTATTACCAGAATACTGGTTTCGTCCCTTTTTTTGACTATTTCGACTCAAAAACTGCTTTTTTACCACTTTTTTACAAAAAACAAAAAACCGAGACACCTTAAGAAAAAATTCGTAAAAAATCAACGATATGTCGTAGATACTTAAAACTTGCACTAAAATTACTATAAAACTGAAATTTCTTCTTCTTATTTTTAAATAACTTTAACAGCACTGGGCGTACAAAAAATGCACTTTCAATTGCATTTCACAAGTGTCAGTGGGAAGATATTTTGAAAGTAAAACAGTTGCCATCGCGGTCGTTCCCTTATTTGGATCTCTGGGGCCAGGTCGTGAGACCACTGCCACAGACGGACGTTAAAGACTTGGTTTCGGTACCGGCACTTACTAGGGCTCTAGCATCAGCCGTTGTTGGCTTCACCGTGTTTGTACCGGTACTTACTTTGGGGATTGCCCCCTTATTATCCAGAGCTGATCGACTCGTAGTTGCCATCGCTGTCGATCTCTCGGCTGATGAAGAAATGGAGTTTGTCCTCCGACGTTGCGTTCTCGCTTGCTCCAGCATTTTCCTCCTCTGCTGGGCAGTATACATGGTTGTATCATTATTTTTAAGGTTTTTATTACTTTTTTTCATCTTGTTCGTACGACCCCTTGCCGGGCAAGGCCAGTTTAGGGTCAAAGGAAGAGTATGGGGAATGTGTCGTCCGCCGCGGCAGAGCCCCATGCCGCGGTAAGGCCATAGTTACTCTCCGAGGCGGCCCGGTATCAGAGAGGCTCCGTTCGATTACAGCCACGATTTGCCTCCCGGCTGCAAACGTCCAATGGGCACGTGGTCGCATAACACCCTGGATTGGGAGGGGGAAGATCTTAGTCGTCGCGCCAGAGAGGCTTGGCTTCTCTCGTGATGTAGTACCGGCGGCACTCTGATCACAAGGGCAGCGCAGCCCTGTGGCTATCGACTTAAGCCCTCGTACCGCGGCAAGGTGTCAACCCTTCACGAGGGGATCAACTACTAACGGGTAGACGAATATTTTCATCACTGGGCTCGCTGCTGGTAGTAGCATATGCAGACGACTTAGATATAGTATATAGGGGCAAATTCCCACAAACCCTGTGCCGCTTGATGCAAGTAACACTGCGAGAGGTTTCCTCATGGTGCTCGCGCTGCGGACTGAGCATCAACCCGGGGAAAGTAGAACTGGTCCTTTTCACCAACCGCTATAAGATACCACGTTTAATACTACCAAAACTGAATGACGTGCGCCTGAGCTTGGCTGACAAAGCCAAGTTCTTAGGCACAGTTCTGGATAGAAAACTAACCTGGAAGGAGAATGTTCTTCAGCGCCAGAAGAAAGCGTGTATTGCACTCTACACGTGCAAAAAGCCATTGGAAAAAAATGGGAGCTCAGCAAATGGATCTACACTGCAATCATTTGACCAATCATGCTCTGTGGAGTTGTGGTATGGTAGCCTGCGCTGAGCAAGGCAACAAACCTTAATCTGTTAGGTAAAGTACACAGATCTTGCATGACCTGTATAAGCGGTGCGTTAAGAACAACGCCCAATGAAGCACTCCAGGCCATTCTTGGCATTTTGCCACGCGATCTGGAAGGGCACCGGGTAGCAGCAGCATCGGCTCTGCGTCTAAGGGAAACGTCCGGCTCGGGCGCAAGCACTACTGGACACGACAGTATTTTGGGATCTTATAGCTTTCTTCCGCTGAGCACAGATCGTTGTGCGACCACAACAGTCGGAGATAGCGGTTTTAAAATAAACATTCCTAGCAGGGAAGAATGGGAGAGCACGGATCGGAGACCCGCCACTCATGGCGGCACATCCATTTATACTGATGGCTCGAAGTTGGACGGCAGAGTTGGAGGAGGAGTATATTCAAAGGATCTGAACCTTGAGCTCTCCTTCAGACTACCTGATCACTGCAGTGTCTTCCAGGCTGAAGTTTCAGCAATCATGGACGCCGCGCCTGGGATAGGCCAACACACTATCAGACAGGATATTTTTATTTTCAGCGACAGCCAAGCGGCCATCAAATCCCTTGGCTCTTACTCGTTCAACTCTGAACTGACGATCAGCTGTCGTCGATCTCTATCTATGGCCCAACAGAACCGCGTGAACCTCACATGGGTCCCGGAGCATAGGGACATTGAGGGAAATTGTAGGGCAGACAAACTTCCGAGGCAGGGCACGACCAAGCAGGTTTGTCGGGATAAAGAGCGCTTAGGCATGCCGTTTGCCACATACAAGCTAATGCTGAAAGAGTATACACTCCGACAAGCCAACGAAAGATGGCTGCAATCTCCAGGATACCGGATATCCAAAGAAACCTGGCCGAAATGGGATCATAAAAGATCAAGACAAATTTACGACCTTAGGAGAGCAGAAATCTCCATATTAATAGGCTTATTAACTGGGCACTGCCTCATTGGTAGGCACGCAGAAACACTAGGTGTGCCCTACCGACGATGGTGTAGGAGTTGTAAGGATGATGAGGAGGAGAAAACGGTGGAGCACCTCATCTGCAACTGCCCGGCTTTAAGTGGCGCGAGAATGCGCTTTTTGGGAGTTCCCTTCCTGGTTTGCCTATGCCAGGTCACGGAGCTGGACATAATGGACCTGATGGCCTTCATCAAGTCATCTAAATGGTTCGAGGAGGAGTAACGGTGTCGGTTTAGGAACGTCAGTTCCGGGATTCTGCTATGTAGAGAATCCCGATAATTACCGGGATTTTCCATATGGCAGGGTCCCGGAACTGAGTTTCCTAGTGTTGGTGGTATCACAACGGGCCTTTTAATACTGGCCTAGGTGTGCCTCTGCGGCAGCCACTTGAACCTAACCTAACCTTTTATATCCATGTATTTTTGTGAATGGGACAGTCGTTCCCGAATTCACTAGGCTAAAAAAAGGTTTTAAACCTTCCTTTGGTTAAGGGCGAATACGTGAATATACCACCCTTGTATTTGATAAAAAAACAAAAACTCATAAAAGACCCCATTGTCTTTTTATATTAGTTTAGGTGTGAAATCTTGTACTAACTTATTTTTATAAAATATATCAAAAGAATTTCTAAATATGCCCACAAAGCTGTTAAATATTGAAAAAAAAAAACACAAAATATAAAATATTGGGTTTACTGGGAGAATACACACAAATTGACAATGACCTCTCAAATAATATCCACGCCATTTAAGAAATTACAACTTGTGGTGTGTTGCTTTTGAGTTTTTACTACAAGTTGGTGGGGCCTACAGTTTTTTGCACTCCGAACGGCACTTGCAAAGCAAATGAGTTTTTGCTGAGAAGCTTCTCATGGCAGAAATACACCCGGAAAGTTTGCCACACTATTGCCGAGGAGCGACCCCGTTTAGAAAAATTATTTTTCTAAATGATTTTTGATGTTACTTTTAACGGGCATTGATCGATTTTCGTCAAAAGTTGTGCAACAAAATCTGCTCGTGCTGGTCTGCTATGAATTGACGATAGTAAAGCGCTATTGTATGATAAAGAGAAAGGTTTAGGCTTTCAGAATCATGTATTTTCATCCAAACATTGGTAGAGTTACAGAGGTCCAAAAAATAGGTCATTTGAGCTTTAAACGCGGATTGTGGAAGAAGTAAGCTTGATATTAAAATTCCAAGAGCAGGTAATGATTTTACGAAAGATCCTCTAAAAACCCTTATACTCAGAAAATTGGTTTGATTCACTCACAGGTTTTTTAAGACTGGTGGGGGGGGGGGGGGAGGGGGGGGTGCTCCCTCACACAGAAACGAGGCAAGTTACATCCTCAAAGTTTTTTTAGCAGTAATCTGCAAGCTTTTCTTAAATTAAGTCTATTACCAGAATACTGGTTTCGTCCCTTTTTTTTTGACTATTTCGACTCAAAAACTGCTTTTTTACCACTTTTTTACAAAAAACAAAAAACCGAGACACCTTAAGAAAAAATTCGTAAAAAATCAACGATATGTCGTAGATACTTAAAACTTGCACTAAAATTACTATAAAACTGAAATTTCTTCTTCTTATTTTTAAATAACTTTAACAGCACTGGGCGTACAAAAAATGCACTTTCAATTGCATTTCACAAGTGTCAGTGGGAAGATATTTTGAAAGTAAAACATGGAGGTGATAGAAGATTTTTTTATTCGAATTTTCGATCACAAGCGATACTAGCATCATTAGAAAGCTCTATTATCTCTTCTATCGAAATCAAGAAAAAATAAAAATCGGGTTAAAATTACCTAAGATACAGGCCAGGGTTCGGATTTACACACACATGTGCAGCACATTTGTGTAATTTATGCTCACGCACACGTGCTGTGCGCTTTCAGAAAAAATGGTTTGCCCACTGCACATGTGTGTGCTGCTTGGAAGAAAGCACATACTCTTATGCTGTGTGTAGAAATTTTTCTTTACTGAGCGTGTAGTTTTTTTATTTCAAAATAACACACACATTTTTTTCTGAGAAAAATGGAAAGTTGTCAAAAAAACTGAAAATTGTATTTATTTATAAAAAGAATTTCAAAAATAAAAAGGAAAACGTTCTTTCAAACATTACACATGGCGGAAAATTAATATTCAACCTGACCACTTCACTTGGGCTCAAATCCTGCAGAGTTGACAAAATAGGCTGACTTTGACTTAGAGCTAGAGCAGTGATAAGATGACACCCCCTTTCCACAGATGTGCTGTGGACTCACTTGCTCCAATCGTTGTCATCACTATTCTCTTCAGATACTATGCTAACTAGTTCGGACTGCCCCTTGATTTCTTTCGTGTCAGCTCACTATCCCACTATCCCCGGCTCCTTTCCAGCCCAGATAATAATTATTTCGAAAAGGTCGATCAATGCAGCCCAAATCTTACCAATATAATCAAACAAAAAGCCCTATAAGGAAAGACCCGAAATTAGGTGAAAAAATGGGTGCTTCCTTTCTCGTTACGCGTATTTTTCCACGCCCATCCCACAGTTGGATCTTAGGGCCCTGCCAATTGGCCTACCAAATCAAGGTTTCGTACCTCATCGGATGATGGTCGTATGATATATGTACATATCTGTATAATAGTGGTCGGCTGAAGCCGAAATATCCGTAAAATAGCCATGAGTGCACTTATCAAAATGTGCAAGTTAACACATAATCAATTACTTACCAGTTTGCCTTTGCTAAAACATAGCGATTTACATATTTACATAAATTTTGGCTATCGCTGCAACAGCTTGTTTACCTTTTGTTTCCGCTGCATTAAACCTAATTACATACTTACATTCTTTTGGCCATAGCCACAATAACTTCCAACTAGCGAAGTGTTGCTGACACTTCATTTAAATTTTATTTCGCAATAAGAATTCCCACAGGTGAATTCTTAATTGCTAACTAATATTATTTTACATTTCCTGTTTTGCAATCGAAGTTGCGCCAATTCAAAGAATTAGCGCAACAACCGAATTATTTGGCACTAACCAGTTGCACGCGCATCCGGTAAAATGGAAAGCGCTGACACCAGCGTCTGGAACAATTTAACAAGCAAGTTGTTGTTGCTTTTACAATTAAAATTTAGCTTTAATATTTCAATTATTCAATTTGAATATTCAGTCTCATTTCTGTAGCGTAGTTACTCGGTTGGAAGTCTAAACAAAAACTTCCTTGTTTGGCGCCCGACGCAAAAGTTATACCCGGCAAAACTAAATAAGTAACTCTTAATAGTTAAGTAAATTTCAAACGAAACTAAATAAGTAAAGTGAAGCCAAAACAAATTAAGTGAAATAAATAACTCTCAATATCTAAGCGACTTCTAAACAAAACTAAATAAGTAAAGTGAAGTCAAAACAAATTAAGTGAAATAAATAACTCTCAATATCTAAGTGACTTCTAAACAAAACTAAATAAGTAAAGTGAAGTCAAAACAAATTAAGTGACTCTCAATATCTAAGTGACTTTTAAACAAAACTAAATAATGACTTTAAACCGAAATTGAATAAACGAAGAAATAACCGAATATTATAGAAAAAGGGAAAATCATCAAAAATTATTGTAAAGAGGCCAATGAGCCCAACCTAATCAACAAAAAATCATCAAAAATTATTGTAAAGAGGCCAATGAGCCCAACCTAATCAACAAAAAATCATCAAAAATTATTGTAAAGAGGCCAATGAGCCCATCCTAATCATCAGAAAACATCAAAAATTATTGTAAACAAATATCAACTACACCACAATCGAGGAGTAGCCTAGCAGAGGCCTCAGACAACATCAAGATTATTGTAAAAAGCACCTTAATCATCAGAAATCAGGAAAAATCAACCACACAAATATACCACGACCGAGGAGTAGCCTAGCAGAGGCCTTAGTAGCAGCACAGCAAAAGGGAACATACTCACGGGCATCAGCTGCAGAATGAGCACTCAATTAATCTTGTAAGTTATTTAGATATTAGATAAAATCTTGAAATATTAGATAAAATCTTGAAATATTAGATAAAATCTTAGCACAGTAAAATAAAAGATAAAACGGAAATCACAAATCGTGAAGATTTTTTTTTTTCTTGTTAAATTAAAATATAAACCAGAAATAGTAAATAATAAATCGTGAAAAAAAATTATTTTTTCTTCCTTCTAAAAATGGCAAACCCAAATAACCTAATAAGACCATCGCTCTTAGGGAATCCCAACCCAACCCCAAATCCAAATCCAGTCCCAAACCCACAGCCCACCCCTACACTACAACCCTCACCCGATCTACAAAACCTAGTGAGGACCCTAGTGACACAAATACTAACGACAGACGGACAGACCATAATCCAAGACATAATAGGCACAGAGGCAAACCCAATACCGACTACTGACCAAACCATCGACGCACAACACAGAAACAACCTCACGGAGATTGATAAGATCCCCGACGTGGTGAGATCGTTAAGAGAATTTTCTGGGAAACCAGCGGAATTCAACTCGTGGAAGAAGAGCGTTGAAAGGATCTTTCATATCTACGAACACACAAGAGGGACTCCCAAATATTTCGGGATATTAAATGTTATAAGGAACAAAATTGTAGGTAGCGCTGATATCGCGCTCGAATCCTATAATACCCCTCTAGATTGGAAAGCCATTTCAATGTGTCTCACGACACATTACGCTGATAAAAGGGACCTGGGTACACTAGAGTACCAAATGACAGGCCTAAAGGGCAGACATTCAGTTCAGGACTTCTACCAAAAGGTATATTGCCACCTATCCCTGATTCTGAACAAAATTGGATGTATGGAAGTAAGCCTGGAATCCATAAGACTCCTTACGGAAACGTATAGGATAAAAGCTCTGGACACATTTGTCAGAGGCCTTAACGGCGACCTTCCCCTATTATTAGGCATGCGGGAACCGAAGGATCTCCCAGAAGCACTTCATCTGTGCTTGAAGCTGGAAAATCAAAAATTCAGGAGTGCTCACGCAAACCATCAGAATGGATTCGATAACTACAATATTA
Organism: Campiglossa producta; assembly: GCA_964058755.1. NCBI lineage: Eukaryota > Metazoa > Arthropoda > Insecta > Diptera > Tephritidae > Campiglossa > Campiglossa producta. Next base: position 56,628,590 of record CAXKVI010000004.1, on the reverse strand, counting down.
AACCACCACTGCCACCACGAAACTACCTAAAACCGCCACAGTTCTATCCCGAACTGGCACACTTACCCCAACCTCAACAAGGATTACAACAACACCCACAAGGCTACCAGCCAAATTACTACAATCAGCAGCAAACACAGCAGAATTCACGCTATAACCCACCTCCTAGGCCCACAGCTCAAAAGCCACAACCAAAACCGGAGCCGATGGATATAGATCCTAGCATCAGGACAAATGCCATAAACTACGCGAATAGACCAAATTTCAAATACGCTGGGAAAAGGCAAGGCGACTCAAATATAACAAACCCGCCCATAAAAGCTCAACGCAATTACCATGTAACAACAAGCCCAGAAGAGGCCCAGCCTTCGTTAAACAATGAAGATAATACTTCACCTATAACCCACGAACAATACGCCGTCGAAAACTGCGAATATTATCCCTATGACTATGATTTCACTGACATCCATTTTTTAGAATAAGAAACTCTTCGTTACCCTACTTTAATTGCAGAACGAAGAGTGGAGAAACTTTAAAAATTTTAGTTGACACCGGGTCAAATAAAAATTACATTCAACCTCAGTTGGTAAAAAAGAAAATTGTAAACGACAAAAATTTCTTCGCAAATTCAGTAGCGGGCAAAATAGAAATAACTCATCACACGTACATTAATCTTTTCAACTTGTCAAACATTAACCTAAAATTTTATCTTCTGCCATCCCTCGTTTCCTTCCATGCAATATTAGGGAATGACAGCTTGAAGGAACTGTCAGCAGTCATTCATACGAAAGAAAACTTTATGACAATCAATAATACATTCAAAATACGCCTTAAGCAACTTTTTTCACAAGACGTCAACCATGTCCTCATACGAGACAAACATATGAATGACTTCAAAATACTACCCATATCCCATGTCGTTGAAAGGAGAGGTCGAAAAACAGATCCAGAAACTACTGGACGACGGCATAATAAGACCTTACCGGTCCCCATATAACTCACCTATTTGGATTGTACCAAAAAAACAGGATGCTTCTCTCGAAAAAAAATACAGACTAGTAATTGATTATAGAAAATTAAATTCTATAACCATTGCCGACCGATACCCAATTCCTGATATAAACGAAGTCCTATCTCAATTAGGTAAAAATAGTCTTTTTTCAGTCATAGATCTGAAAAGCGGTTTCCACCAGATTCCACTGAAAGAATCTGACATTGAGAAAACGGCCTTTTCAGTAAAAAATGGCAAATACGAGTTCACACGTTTGCCTTTCGGCCTCAAAAACGCTCCTGCAATTTTCCAAAGAACTTTGGACGATATCCTCAGAAAATATATCGGAAAGATCTGTTATGTTTATATAGATGATATAATCATATTCAGCAAAGACGAAAAAACACATGCCGAAAATATCCATGAAATTTTTGAAACCTTAAGAGAAGCTAACATGAAAGTGCAAATAGATAAGTGCGAATTTTTTAAAAAAGAAATCGAATTTCTAGGATTTCTTGTCTCATCCGAAGGTATCACAACAAACCCCACCTCACACTCACACCGCAAATGGCCAAGCCGAACGCTTCCACTCAACCCTTGCAGAAATTCTAAGATGTTTGAAAAACGAAAAAATAGACAGAAATTTCGAAGAATTGCTTGAGAGAGCAATTTACGAATACAACTTCTCAATTCACTCTACAACTGGACAAAAACCAATAGAAAACTTTTTTGGATGAAAAGTCTACATTAACCCCGAACAGTACGAAGCAGCCAGACAAAATAACATACAAAGACTAAAACTTAAACAGGAAAAAGACTTAGCGCACCATAACAAAAAGAAAACACCCAACAAGAACTACACACCCGGACAGAACATTTTCGTTAAAATCAACAAGAGATACGGGACAAAACTAACCCCCCGATACAAAAAAGAAACAGTCAAAGAAAACAATTCATCCACTGTCCTTACAGAATCGGGCAAAGTGGTACATAAAAGCTTAATAAAATAAAAATGTTAAAATTTTTTTTCTTCCAAATTTTTTAATTTATCCAAAATTTTTCCATTTTTCTTTTCGAAACGAAAATAAAAAATGTTTCTTTTCGAAATAGAGAAAGCGGGAAAGAATTATTAAACGTAACGTAAAAATTTTATAAAAAAAAAAAAAATCTAAAAATTGTTTAATGAAAATAAACGAAATAATGAAAATTATGCATTATTGTATTATTTTTATTTTGAAATTTTTTAGATTGACCATAACCCTAATGACGACATCAGCAAACGTACAATTCCTGGACTACTCATCATCCCAACTCGTTACAATTGACTCAGGACCGGCGAAATTACAGACAGGAAATTTTAAAATTATACATATAATAGAGATAGACGACTACGACAAGACTATACGACGCTTAGAAACGACAATAAATGAACAGCTCCCAAATCATCCCCTAAATCCCATCCTTTTATCCCTCGTCAATCAATCCAAAAATTATTTAAGTAGAATTAGAATAAACAAATCACATAATAAAAGGTCATTAGATTTCATAGGTTCAGCATGGAAATGGATCGCAGGAAATCCAGACCATAGCGACTTTAATATTTTAATTGAAAAAATGAATAACGTCTTAGAGAATAATAATAGGCAAGTTGTAATAAATAAACTATCTTATGAAAAAATTAATGAAGTAATTGAGAATACAAATAAGATAGCTAAGTTAGTTCAAGAAGAAAGAGAAATTGATAATGAATTACTGCTAAAAACAAAGTTTAAATTAGAAACAATAAAAGAAGAATTAATTAACATTGCGTATGCCATTCATTGGGCAAAATCGAATATAATAAATTCATACATTTTATCTGATAGAGAAATCGAAATAACAAACAAATTTTTAGAGGATGAAAATATCCCTTTTATAAATATTGATGAAGCATTGGAATTTGCTGATATAAAAATTGCATCCAACAAAGAAAGCCTAATTTACATAATAAATTTACCTACAACCGAAAAAGAAGATTGTAGATCATTAGAAGTTAGACCGATAAAAAAAGGAAAATTTATAAACAAAATTGAATACGAAGCTTTACTAGTATGTAAGAAGGAAATTTACGGAAAAACCAAAAATTGTAAATCGTACAATAGTTTAGCAATTTGTTCTAAAGATTCAGTAGAAAATATTACAAACGGCACATGCATAGCACATCTGCTGAAAAGTAAACTAGATAACTGTACTAAAATAAATAACCAACATGTCAAAGTAATTGAAGGCTTCGTTAAATTCGAAAATAATAAAATAAATGGAACATATTTAATAAAACATGTCAATACAACCATAGAAGTAGGAAATAAATCATATTTTTCAAAAATAATAACAGGGAAAAAACCCCTGCCCGCTATTTTACAGCCTATCGCAGAAAATAAGCAAATCGAAGAAATATTGTCATTAAATTCAATAAAAGAATTCCAATCTAATGAGTTAGAAGAATTAAAAACACTTAAAAATCGTAATCAGCTATATTTTTCCATTAATTCAATATCCATAGGAATAGTTATACTAGTTATTATAAGTACAATGTTAAAATTAAGATTTTTACGAAAAATAAATAAAGAGAAAGAACCCAACCGAAACACTATAGAAATAGGAATAGAAGACGTACCAAAGTTTTATGTTAACTCATCGATCGAGGACACTCGATTTTAAGGGCGGAGGAGTTAACACATAATCAATTACTTACCAGTTTGCCTTTGCTAAAACATAGCGATTTACATATTTACATAAATTTTGGCTATCGCTGCAATAGCTTGTTTACCCTTTGTTTCCGCTGCATTAAACCTAATTACATACTTACATTCTTTTGGCCATAGCCACAATAACTTCCAACTAGCGAAGTGTTGCTGACACTTCATTTAAATTTTATTTCGCAATAAGAATTCCCACAGGTGAATTCTTAATTGCTAACTAATATTATTTTACATTTCCTGTTTTGCAATCGAAGTTGCGCCAATTCAAAGAATTAGCGCAACAACCGAATTATTTGGCACTAACCAGTTGCACGCGCATCCGGTAAAATGGAAAGCGCTGACACCAGCGTCTGGAACAATTTAACAAGCAAGTTGTTGTTGCTTTTACAATTAAAATTTAGCTTTAATATTTCAATTATTCAATTTGAATATTCAGTCTCATTTCTGTAGCGTAGTTACTCGGTTGGAAGTCTAAACAAAAACTTCCTTGTTTTGCATGCTCATGTGCGTGAAGTTTCCTACACTGCACAAAATTATATGTGCAAGTGCTTCAAACAAAATGCACACACATGAGCGTGTGCATAAATATTTTGAATCAAAAACACACACACGTGTATATGCTTTGTTTCAAAATGCACACTCACGTGCTGTGTGCTAAATGGTTTTTCCATAAGCACACAGCTCATGAGCGAGAGAAAAAAATTTAGTGAGCATTTATTTGCACACGTGCGTGTGTCGTGTGTGTGCGTGCAAATACGAACCCTGAATCTCTTCCCAGGTTTTTTTTTTCGTGTTGCACAGTGTATACATTATTTGAACAATATAATAACCAAAAATATACATTTTGGTCATACGTTCAAACATATTTTTGCTTAATATATACTTTCTCTGCGAATGTGTGCCACTGAAAAACAAAAAGTTAACGGACCTGTAAACAGAATACAATAGTTTCCATGTATTTTGCCGAGCTAAATTCAAATCCGTTATCAGAATCAGGCTAGCAGATCGCAGTTCGTCTCTAACTTCACAAAACCATCACAAAATAGTATTGGTCCTTTTTGCGAGGTTAGGGCCGAACATCGGGACCGCTGTTGAATTCCGATCTCGAATTCGGATTCAGCTGTCAATTTCCCTCAAGAATATGTATTGAGCTTTATTCCATCTTGATTTTTGCATTTTTGTCAAATTTTCAAACCAAGATTGAGAAATAAATAAAAACATGCCAATATGTTTGAGGCTAGACAAGGGTTTGCCGTTTTTATACCAAACTAGCTGACCCGACAGACGTTGTCCTGTCAATGTTCCTCCTGCGTAGTTCTCTAACTCTTCCGTGCATATCAGTGCCTTAAGGCATTTCTGATATTTGTTCTCGTCGGAGTAAAATGAGGTGAACAAATTTCCTATGGTGAACGAATATTTGCCATTTTGCTGTGCCAAACGAAAAGGTAAATTTTGACATATGCATAAAGCACATGCGAAAGAAGATTTTTTGGGAATAAATTTTCAATTTACGTGTTTTTTATGTGTTTATATCGCGTATTTTTGGCATTAATTATATTTTAGTCTTTAATAACGTGTTCACATTATTGGTTGTAAAAATTTTAAGTTTATATTTCATTTCATTTTATTCAGTCAATGGTTACAAAACCTTACATACTAGAAATACAAACTGTCTTAAAGATAAACGTAATAACACTTAAAAATAATTTGATTGCAATTTAGCCAAAAATATAGATCTGGACTGAGCAAAATCTAGATCGAGACTTGTGAAAATTCGATTGAATTCAATAATCGACCTCGTAATGGGTGCATACAATAAATAGTTATATTTAAGCGTTTCAACATGAAACGGAAGTTGATTACGAAGGACCCTTTGGGGTACATTAAAAGCAATTTGCTCGAAAAGGTTAGGACAATTTATCATGCCAGAAATTATATCATACACAAGCATAAGAGAGTGCATTATTCGCCTAGACTTAAGCGATTTGAGGTTTATTAAAAGGCAACGGGCCTCATACGATGGGAATGGCTCGTCAAAATGAAGAGGTTGCAGAGAAAACCGAGTAAAACGGCGTTGAATTCTTTCGATCCTGTCGGGGTGTAAAGAGTAAAGGGTTCCAGATTACTGAGGCATAATCTAACTTAGATCTTACTAGGCAGTAAAAAAGTGATTTTTTAGTATATGGGTCTTTGAAATCACGCGCATAACGACGCAAGAAACCCAAGTTAGAATTTGCCTTGGGTATAATATGACTTATGATTGAGTAAATAAACAACAGTACACCGACTGTAGTCGTCAATGAATGTTAAAAAATATCTATTTTTCCCTGGCGTTACAGTTTCCATTGGTCCGCAAACATCTGTATGGACTAAGTCCATTACTGAACTAGATTTAATACATGAATTGGAAAATGTTCTTCTTACCATTTTGCCTATTGCAGATATCTATGCGCATTTGATATGATATTTACCACGATAACTGTCAGAATTTACCATCGCTCTGTCAAAATTAGCTTTTTTCAAACTTTGCCACACAGCCTTTGGTGTACAATTTGGGAATTTTTGTTGTAGGTATTCCAACGTGGAACCTGTGTAATTTTTGCACTTTTGTGCATATATGTATATATCTATTCAAAACTTCCACTTAAATCGTAGGCAGTTGTCGTCAAGAACCCCTTTTTTGGAAATAATTTATGGCGTTAGAGGGTTAAAGATTTTTCATTCCTTTCTAGCTGATAAGTTATATTGCGTAGTGTCATAAGATTTGTGCTCTCCGGGTACAGGTTTGGAGCTCGTAGCTCTAAAGAAAAAATATAAAAACCACAGAAAGAATATCGTGGATGCCTTTGCAAAACCGACAAACTGCAAAACCACCTATCTGAAAGCAGTCAAATTTACCGGAGAGCAAAACCTAATATGTATCCTTTTAATCCTATGTATACCTAATCTTTTAACTTAATTTTTGTTTCTGTTTTTAGCAGATAATATTTACCTGAATAACCTATAATTGAACTAAAGTTTTAAGTAGTAGGTTAGTTTTTTTGTGGAATTATTTTGCCTATAGACGGTTTTGCACTTTTGTGATTTGGGAGGTTTTGCATTTGGCCGATAGGTGGTTTTGCATAGGCAACGACGATATGTGTTAAAGATATAAATTTAATACTGTTTAATACTTTGGAATATTTTTACTGTAACTTACAATCCTAATAACTAATTGATTTTGTTGAGTTGCCTTAGATATCAACATAAATTTTTTTTTCATTCTGTAAGACTTTTCTGTTACAATAGAGACCTTTTATATAAGCTCCAGTTTTTACAAATGCGCATAGATATCTGCAATAGGCAAAATGGTAAGAAGACCATTTTCTAATTCATGTGTTAAATCTAGTTCAGTAATGGACTTAGTCCATACAGATGTTTGCGGACCAATGGAAACTGTAACGCCAGGGAAAAATAGATATTTTTTAACATTCATTGGCGACTACAGTCGGCACACTGTTGTTTATGTAATCAATCATAAGTCAGAGGTATTTGATTCATTGAAAATATATTTGGAATTAGTAATGAACAAATTCTCGAGGTATCCTAAGATAATCAGATCAGATAATGGGTGAATTTCGGTCAAACGTTGTAGATAAAATTTTAGATTCGAAAGGAATTCAACGTCAATATACAGTACGTGAGTACCAAGCAGTGGCGTGGCCAGGATTTGTCTAAGGGGGGATGAGATTTTATTAAGTAAAATTTAAATTATAGCACACACAACTATTTGTACGCCTTCGTAAACCAATCATACTTACCATTATATATGTATCTAAATTCCTGTACTTATACTAAATTCTTTTGTTCTTCTATACGTATACGTTGCAAACTTCCAGGTTGTTTGTTAATAGGTAGTCAAACAGAGTCTCGCCCCTGGCATTGATATCGGAGCTTCCCCATTGGACGTGATAAGCATTATCGTCCGCTCCTATAATAAGATGACTCGTACAAAAATTTGACACCAGATCTCTCACCTCCGTTAGTGGTGGAGGTTCTTTGGCGTTGTAGGGCATATAGACCGACGCCATCGTCAGGCTGGTGGTGCCGACTGTTAAAGTGGCAGCGGTAATGTCACCATTGGTATAGTTAGGTAGAAGAAAGGTATTGAGGTCAGACTGACTTCGCCCTCCTTGCTGGCTCGAATGAGCTAGAAACCCTTAGTCCTCAATCCGCAAATCCTCGAGCTGTTGACCCAGGGTTCTTGGATGAGGACCACATCCACGTCGCCTTTAGAAAGACGACTACTTAAAGCAGCCGAGGCTACTTTAGATTTGTGCAGGTTTATCTGAAGCACCACCAACATGAGAGCGATCAGACTTCCCTGCCGCCCCTATATCGTCGAGGTCTCCCTGTCCCGAAGGCTGTCTCTCAACGACGAGTTCAGAGCAACTGCGCGATTTGATATTGCGCTCAGAATGCGCTGCTACCACCGTGACGCTTTTCGCGTGGGACTCCTTAGTTTCCTCTTGCGGTACTTCGATTTGCGAGTCTCCCGGAGGCGCTGCGATGGCAGCGCGCTGTGCATCGCCACGGTATAAGTGGATGACTATCTGGCCTACACTGTAGTACACTAGCCCATTACACCTTTTAAGGGGCTCGAGTGCCTCCTTATTCATGGTGAAGGCCACTTGCCTAACACTCCAGTCCTGCGTCGGGAGGGACGGATTCATTATCCGCAGCATCGTGAGAATTCTCTCAGGCTCTGCAGGGATGGCAGGAATCCATGCCCTTTCCCTTGGCCGAGCCGCAATGTCCTTCCAGTCGACGACCTCGATGTTTGCACCTTCGTACACTTCACCCAGTCTTGCAGCCGCTGCCTTGTACAGTGTAACAGTTCTGGCGTCGTCAATTTTAATCTGTCCCTGGTGCCAACCCGCATCCGTGACCGCCACCGAACCACCTGGAGACTCCAAGTAAACGTCGATGGCAGCGTTTCCGAGAGCGTTCCGGACGTGCCGCCACTGGTCCTTAGCCAAACGGTCGTTGCCTCGGTCAAGAATGTTTATAAGGATCCTGTCCTTGGTTACATCATCAAAGCTTGGTTTGCCCAATCCGGGGGTGTTTTGATGCCGCTTGGGATGGGATTTTAACTCCACGTCCGATCTCTGGCGTTGAAGGGTTTCCATTTACCCTCTTTGGCACATAACTGCTTTGGAAATCCGGTACCAGAGATTGTGCTAACTCCACACATTTCCTTGAACTCGACGACAGCGTTTTCTGCGGAACTCCCTCATATTTCTTCAGGATCATAGCGGCCAATCGTTTTTCCAGGAACGCAGAGCGGCGGGGAGATGTCTCATGGAAGTCCGGACCCGTAATGTTTTTCTCGGTCGCTCCTTTAGCTGCGTCTCTTTCCTTTGGATCTCTGAGGCCAAGTCGTGAGACCATTGTCACAGGTTTTCATACCAGCGGTTGATGGAAGTTCAGCATGCGCCGTTGGCGGCCCGGTATCAGAGAGGTTCCGTTCGACTAAAGCCACGATTTGCCTCCCGACTGCAAACGTCCAATGGGCACGGTATCGCATAACACCATGGAATGGGAGGGGGAAGATCTTTGTCGTCGGGCCAGAGAGGCTAGGCTGCTCTCGTGATGTAGTGTCATGCGGATCTATGATCACAAGGGTAGCGTAGCCCTTTACGAGGGTTTTTTTCTTAAATAGAAATAAATTTGATAAGTCTACTGTAAAATTTAAATTTGCAAAATTATCAGGTTGCGGTGAACGCTCAAAATACCACCTCTCAAACAACTTAACTGCATAAAATTCAGTGGTTGGTATTTCTCGCGAGTAAGTAAGCTACATTTTTAACGATCTCTCGCAAGCCACAGCAATGGTGCAAGCGTAGTCAATCTATTTTTAGGCATCGATCGTTCGTTGCGAGCGTGCATAGCAAACCCTAGACAATTACTGTTATTGAAAGGAGCACTTACGCTATTTCTCGCGATTGTTTGCGATTTCTGGCGATCGCGATTGCCAGCGATCGATCGCGAGCGTTTGTTTGAAAATAAGTTCCATTTGATAAAATAAGATTTTTTTTGAGAATGTAGATGAAATATCTTTAAGTTTTTCCCTGATAACTTAAAGAAAAGATAATAAAAAATTTTCTTAAGTGTTATTATATGTATGCATATGGATATATATATGTATGTACATGTCAGTATGTACTCTGCAACGAAAGAAACTAGTTGAAAACTAATTTACAACTAGTTGGTGCACCAGGCCCAACTAGTCAGTGTTCTGTCTTTATTCCATATAAGCAACTGGTATTTTTTACGTGTTGATGTCCTACGAGATGTCAATTGTCAGATTTCGACCAGAATATATCAGTTATCTACTACCAACCAACAGGTCATCATAACCTCTAACGAGATTTTTAGCCGAGCTTCTCTTTCCAACTTGTGGTGTGTTGCTTTTGAGTTTTTCCTACAAGTTGGCGGGACCTACAGTTTTTTTCCGACTCCGAACGGCACTTGCAAAGCAAATGAATTTTTTGCTGAGAAGCTTCTCATGGCAGAAATACACCCGGAGAGTTTTGCCAAACTACTGCCGAGGGGCGACCCCGTTTAGAAAAATTCTTTTTCTAAATCATTTTGGATGTTACCTTTGCCGGGCATCGAACCGACACGACTTGGTGTAGAAGGCCGAACACTTAACCGCTACACCACGGCGGCCGCCGTCAGGAAATACCAGTTTCATACTAGTTGTAAAATACTAGTTCAACCTGGACTAGTATAATTTCCATAAAATGAACTAATCCGCATACTATTCCAAAAAGGACTAGTATGGAAAATACTAGTCCCATGCTAGACCAAAAAGCATTGAACCTGGACTAGTATGATTTCAACAGAATTTTCCTGGCTTACCCTTTATTTTATCCCTCGACTTTATTTTCATGTTTATTCTTAAGAAAGCAGCGTCTATTTGTATTTACCCTATCACGACAAAGCATCTATGAATTATAAGAGAAAACGAAACGAATTAATTTTTTATATTTTAACTGGTATAATTTCATCCGGAAAAATCTAGTTGTATACTAATATGGAATGCATATTTCCTGACTAGTATGGGTTCAGCCAGAAAATTATAGTTGTATACTGGTAAGAAATAGATATTTCCTGACTAGTATGAATTAAGACAGAAAGTTATAGTTTGTATACTAGTATGAAATGGATATTTCCTGACTAGTATGAATTCAGACAGAAAATTCTAGTTGTATACTTGTATGAAATGGATATTTCCTGACTAGTATGAATTAAGACAGAAAATTCTATTTGTATACTGGTATGAAATAGATATTTCCTGACTAGTATGAGTTCTGCCAGAAAATTATAGTTGTATACTAGTATTTTTCTGACTAGTTTGAGGTTTCGCTGCAGGGTAAGGTCCTTTAGCACATTAGTTTTGCAGATTTATATGAAAAAACCAGATGTGCATATTTAAATCTATAGTATCAATGACAGACTTGTAGAAATTAATATAAAGATCTTCGACTTTCAATATTATGTTTTCGCCGTCCTGCAAAATAAAACCAATATTATTTTCAAGGAAATCATGTTTCTTTTCATATTTCTTAAAAACATATGTCTACATACTTGTGTACATGACCATAGATAATTTCTAAACAATGGTATTCATAATTTTTTTAAACAGATGAAATCAAAATTTTGCATTCATACCGTAAGAAGAACGATCGCGATTGCTCAAAAATACAATCTTCTCAATTTGTGCTCCTAACTTATCGCGAGCAATGCAAAGGCAAACGAGCGTTCTTTAAAACATCGAAAACATTTTTCGTTTTTTACCGAGTGTATGCAATTATTTTATGTATATACATTGGAAACGAGCGAGCATGCAAACGCGATCGCTCGTAGCAAGGCTGCTGGTATGAAAAATCTTCCACGAGTCATTTATGACTACAACTACAATATATCCTACCTATACTGCCTACAACTACAATATACCCTGCCTACACTGCCTACAACTAGAATATAACCTGCCTATACTGCCTACAACTGCAATATACTACCCTGCCTACACTGCCTACAATTACAATATACCCTGCCTACACTTCCTGCAACTACAATATACCCTGCCTGTGAACGACTACGTGGCCACAGCACAATATGGCAGCGCCAAAATCTATCGGAAATCTATCATCATCATTGTCATTTTCCTTTTATAATTTTTTCGCACAATCATTTTGGACAGCAAGGCAAGAAGACATACAATTTGTAATTTTTTATTCCTTTGTCATATTTTTGTGCTTAATTTTTATTTGTCGTACATTTGTATCATCTATATACAGTACATGTAATAATATTATTCAGTTTTGTATTAATTAAACGTATCAAAATCTACTTGAAGTTTTTTAATTTGCTGCAGTCGGGACGTCGTCCACACTGCCTACAACTACATGATACCCTGCCTACACTGCCTAGAACTACAATATACCCTGCCTACACTGCCTACAACTACAATATACCCTGCCTACACTGCTTACAACTACAATATTGTCTTTCATCTGTTGCCGAATTTCGTGATCCTGGCGTTGTTTTTGACTCCTCTTTTTCTTTCGTTAATCACGTTAATCGTTTGATCCCAAAGCCTATGCTAACCTAGCCTTTTTGCGTAGGTACGCTAAGGATTTTAAAGACCCGTACACGAGAAAGATATTGTATAGTTCTTTGGTGCGATCTAAATTAGAATACGCGTCAATAATCTGGAACCCGATTTACTTAGTACGTTCTTCAAGAATGGAAAGGGTTCAACGTAAGTTCTTACGATTTGCTTTGCAGCCTCTCCATTTCGAAAATGCCTTGGTACCCTACAATGCCAGGTGCATGCTTATTAATGTTATGTCGCTAGAAACCAGACGAACTGTTCAACATGTAATGTTTATTTACGATATAGTGTCTGGGGCTATCGATTGTTCAGCTCTCCTTAGTCAAGTATGTTTCAACATTCCGAATACACCCCTTCGCTCGTACAATACTTTTTTTACCGAATTTCGTAGAGCAAATTATCTTAGTTTTGCTCCCATTATTAGAGGGGTCGAAGAATTCAATCGGATTTCTAGAAATCTTAACTTACTTAATTTAATGCTAAAAAGTAATTAATTTAATACTTTTCCGGCTTTGTTTTTAAACCAAAAGTACTTAAAATTTTATAATGAGAACGAGCGCTATAGAGAGAGCGCTTTAGTATTATTTTGGTATTATTTTAAACTATTTGGAATTAAAAATTTTTCAGAGTCTTCAACCAGTATTCTGTAATTTTGTCTCATATCAAGTCACTAAATTTGAGATATTTCATTAGATAAAATTTTTGTGACTTGAGATTATTCCAGTATTCTATAAGAGAAAGTCTCATATATTAGTCTCATATTTCATTTATTCAGTCTATGATTATTCATCTTACAGACTATATACAAAGAAAAGTTAAAATTAAAAATTTAAAAGTATAAAAATATTACAAATATTAAAAAATAAATATACAAATGTATCATAAACTTAGTTCAATGGCAGACTTAAAAGTTACTCGTGGCAAGGAAAAGTCAAAAGTTAGACTCTAAAATAAAAGAAAGTCACAAGAAATCTACCATAGTCTCTCTCTCGCTCATTTTAAGGTGTGGTGAATACAAAAATTGCATAAATTTTAAGTAACGCATTTGACACTCGCCCTATAGATGTCGATGTAGCCCAGGCGTTAAGCGTCCGGACTATCACGCTGGAGGTCGCAGGTTCAAGTGCCGGTCCGCAAACAGTAAATTTTTATTTTTTATTAAATTTTTTTTTAAGTTTAATTCGCTTTTTTTAAACATATAAATACTTCTAATTCGTAAATTCACATTTTTTATAATTTTTTCAATTTTTTATCAAATATTCTTTAATTAATTTCGGTGCAGTGAAATAACGCCCGCGGGCGTTATTTCCTTTTGAAAAAGAAATAGCGCCCGCGGGCGTTATTTCCTTTTGAAAAAGAAATAGCGCCCGCGGGCGTTATTTCCAAATAAAACGAAATAGCGCCCGCGGGCGTTATTTCCAAATAAAAAGAAATAACGCCCGCCAATAAAAAGAAATAGTGCCCGCGGGCGTTATTTCCTTTTTTTGGAAATAACGCCCGCTTTCAAAAGTAAATAGCCCCGTGTGGAAATTTAAATTTTCATTTTTTATTTTGATAAAAATTGAAAATATTTAGTCTTATTAATTTATCATTTACTCAAAACTGAGTTAAAAATACTGGGTCTATTAAAAAATTTTAATTTTTTATTTTAATAAAAATACTGGGTTTATTAAAAAAAAAGCGCCGCAGGCGAAAATTTGGAATTTAAAATCGCGCGATTTTTAGTTCCAAGTTTTAATTTTTTATTTTAATAAAAATTTAAAATATTTAGCGTTATTAATTTATCATTTACTCAAAACTGAGTTATTATTTTTAGTTTTTTATTTTTATAAAAATACTGGGTTTATTAAAAAAAAAGCTTCGCAGGCGAAAATTTGGAATAAAAAATCGCGCGATTTTTAATTCCAAATTTTCATTTTTTATTTTAATAAAAATTTAAAGTATTTAGCCTTATTAATCTAACATTTACTCAAAACAGAGTTAAAATTACTGGGTCTATTAAAAAAAGTGCCGCAGGCGAAAATTTGGAATAAAAAATCGCGCGATTTTTAATTCCACATTTTCATTTTTTATTTTAATAAAAATTTAAAGTATTTAGCCTTATTAATCTAACATTTACTCAAAACTAAGTTAAAAATACTGGGTCTATTAAAAAAAGTGCCTCAGGTGTAAATTCTGAATATCAAGTGTAACTTTCTGAATATAAACTGAAAAAGGTGTAGTCACTAATAGAGATATTTCGTGGTCTATTTCATATTTGATACAATTTGGTATTCAGTAAGCTGTCTCACATCTCTAGTCTCAATAAAGAGTCACTAATTTGTGATCTGCTTGTAGGCAGGTAACAAATGAAATTAATGGGGCAGTGAAATAACGCCCGCGGAAATAACAATTGATATTCAGAAAATTCCAATTAATATTCAGAATTTCCATTTCATATTCAGAAAGTTACAATTCATATTCAGAATTTCCATTTGATATTCAGAAAAATACAATTAATATTCAGAAAGTTCCATTTGATACTCAGAAAATTAAAATTAATAATCAGAAAATTACAATTGATATTCAGAAAGTTACAATTCATATTCAGAAAATCTCTTTGGACTCCTCATTTAAAATTTTTTCATATAAACTTGGATTTCTGAATATCAATTTTAATTTTCTGAATATCAGTTGTAATTTTCTGAATATTAATTTTAATTTTCTGAATATCAAATGGAACTTTCTGAATATCAATTGTAATTTTCTGAATATCAAATGAAATTTCTGAATATTAATTGGAATTTTCTGAATATCAATTGTAAATTCTGAATATCAATTGCAATTTTCTGAATATAAATTGTAACTTTCTGAATATAAACTGAAAAAGGTGTAGATACAGCTTACAGAATTGAAGTATTAAATTAATACTATTTAGTATTAAAACTCAAATTTAATTCCAAAAAGCCTCAATTTCAATAGCGACTGGTATTAAAAATAAACTTTCATTTTTTACTGTGTAATCACCATTTCGATACTCCATACATTTCAACTACATCTTTTCCAGCAGTACTTTCGAAAACATCAATTTGATTTTAGAAAGCATCAAACGTACCTTAGAATCATCAAATGTACTATAGAAATCGTCAAATGTACTTTCGAATGTATCAAATGTACTTTAGAAAATTCTAATTTAGAGCAATTGATACTGTCGAAAGTACATTTCACCATTTTGAAAGTACATTTGACGCTTTCTAAAGTACATTTGATGCTTTCTAAAATCAAAATGATGACTTCTAAGGTACATTTGATAATTCTAAAGTACATTTGACGCTTTCTAAAGAATATTTGACTTTTCTAAATTACATTTGATGCTTTCTAAAATCAAATTGATGCTTTCTAAAATCAAATTGATGCTTTCGAAAGTACAATTGGAAAGGTGTACATTTTTTTAATTCGAAACGCACAACTGAAATCTAAAAAAAAAAGACTTTGGTTTCTTTTACCTTATTGCCACAAATACCTTAATGCGACACTAACCACAGTTAACCTATTGTGTTGAATTTCCTGGCACACAAACCGGTACCACACACTAACCACAGTTAACCTACTGTGTTGATTTTCCTGGCACACAAACCAATACACTTTGTGGAATTCATTATTTGTGGAATATGGATCAAATATCATGGTAAAAAATTGTAATCTATTTATAAAAATGAAAATGTAGTTTTCACACTTTGGTTACTTTTGCTTTTTGTGATATCGTTTTTTTTTTTCGTAAGATAAACTTTGAATTATTAGCACATAGAGGCTCGAAAATAATAAGAGGAACTGATGCATATGAAAACAATTTGAATTTAGAAGGAAACGTAGTAGGCTTAGAATGCATGTGTGAATTTATTTAAATCTGACAAAATATCGAAAAGTATACACCAAAAATTGCCGTAATGACTTCTGTTATTGTTATGCCACATACGTATGTACATTAGTGCGGATCGGTCCCCATACAAAAAAAAAAGTTTTTCCAGTCCACCCCTAGGATTAAAGATATTTTGAGGGCGATCACAAAAAAAAATATTTTTTTTGCCACGCCCACCGGATGGGCTATTTACTTTTTTTGACACTACGTCGCCATTTTAAATCCGATTTTAATGAGCCGTACTCCGCAGTGTATGGCAACGCTATCGTGAGGCAAAGAAGGAAAAAAAGAAAAGTGTGGCCGAAAGGCGTGAGTGTGAGGAGCTTGAGATGCTGGCTGATAGGATTGATGCCCGAAAATTCTATGAAAAGATCCGGCGGATGACGGAAGGTTTTAAGACCGGGGCAAGCTCCTGTAAGGACAATAATGGCGACCTGGTAACCGACGTACAAAGTGTACTTAAATTATGGAGGGAGCACTTCTCCTCACTGCTAAATTGCGAGGGAGACGTCGAACCCGATACCCCAATCCCTAATGATGGAAAAGTCGTCCCACCACCTGACTATGATGAAGTGAGGATAGCTATATCCCGGCTCAAAAACAGCAAAGCGCCTGGAAAAACGGACTACCCGCCCAGCTGTTCAAACACGGAGATGAAGAGCTGGTAAAAAGCATGCATCAGCTCTTATGCAGAATATGGTCAGACGAATGCATGCCTCCGGATTGGAATTTAAGTGTGCTTTGCCCAATCCACAAGAAAGACATTCCCGCTAACCGCACCAACTACCGCGGAATTAGTCTTCTTAATATCGCATATAAGGTTCCTTCTAGCGTGTTGTGTGAAAAGCTGAAGCCCATCGTAGACAAACTGATTGGACCTTATCAGTGTGGCTTTAGACCTGGCAAGTCCATCGACCAGATTTGCACGATACGTCAAATCCTGGAGAAGACCCATGATAAAAGAATCGACACACACCATCTCTTTGTCGATTTCAAAGCCGCTTTTGACAGCGCAAAAAGGAGTTGCCTGTATGCCGCCATGTCTGAATTTTACTTCCCTGCAAAGCTTATAAGGCTTTGCCAAATGACGTTGAGCAATACCAACAGCTCCGTCAGAATCGGGAAGGACCTCTCTGAGCCATTTGAAACCAAACGAGGCTTCAGACAGGGCGACTCCCTTTCGTGCGATTTCTTCAATCTGATGCTGGAGAAGATAATTCGAGCAGCAGAGCTAAACCGCAATGGTACAATCTTTTACAAGAGCGTGCAATTGCTGGCGTGTGCCGATGATATTGATATCATTGGCCTTAACAACCGCGCCGTAAGCGCTGCCTTCTCTGGACTGGATAAGGAAGCGAAAAAAGTGGGTCTTGTCGTGAACGAGGACAAGACGAAGTATTTGCTGTCATCGCAATCGGCGCACCTGCGCCTTGGCAGCCATGTCACTGTTGATAGTTACAAATTTGAAACTGTGAGGGACTTCGTCTATTTGGGAACCAGTATCAACACCGAAAATAATATCAGTCTAGAAATCCAGCGGAGAATCACTCTTGCCAACAAGTGCTACTTTGGACTGAGTAGGCAATTGAGAAGTAAAGTCCTCTCTCGAAAAACAAAGATCACGCTCTATAAGTCTCTCATCATACCTGTCCTGATGTATGGCTCAGATTCATGGACAATGTCAGGAGAAGATGAGATGGCCCTTGGAGTATTTGAGAGAAAAGTTCTCCGGAAGATTTATGGTCCTTCCCGTGATGCCAACGGCGAGTATCGAAGGAAATTTAACGATGAGCTGTACGAGCTCTACGCAGATCTGACCATAGTCCAGCGAATTAAAGCCCAAAGAATGGACAAAGAAGCTCCAGCACAGAAGGTTTTCCTATCGTCGCCTGAATTCGGCAGCAGAGGAAGGGGGAGGCCTCGACTGAGATGGAAACAACAGGTGGAGGATGACTTGAACTCCCTTGGGGTTTCCAATTGGCGTCAGTTATCGCTAAAAAGGAATGACTGGCGCGCTTTGATATGCAACGGCCAAAATCGCTTAGGCGGTTAAGCGCTTATAAATGATGATGATGATTATTAAATAAGGTATTTTTTAAATGAAATTTTTTTTTATAAATGAACACCAAGTCTAATCGAAAAAATTAAAGAAAAAAATTTTGAAAATATTCTTTAATTAAGGTTTAGTCAAAAAAACTTGTGACGTACACGGTACCAGGATCAGATAGAAGACATTAAAAAAAAAATTGTGAAAATCGGTCTGTCCAATTTTGACTGAAAATCAGATATACGAACGCCAATTCATTTTTATATATATAGACATGAGGGCGGCCGCCGTGGTGTAGCGGTTAAGTGTTCGGCCTTCTACACCAAGTCGTGGCGGTTCGATGCCCGGCATAAGTAACATCAAAACTTATTTAGAAAAAGGATTTTTCTAAACGGGGCCGCCCCTCGGCAGTAGTTTGGCAAACTCTCCGTGTGTATTTCTGCCATGAGAAGCTTCTCAGCAAAAAATTCATTTGCTTTGCAAGTGCCGTTCGGAATCGTAGGTCCCGCCAACTTGTAGGAAAAACTCAAAAAGCAACACACCACAAGTTGGAAAGAGAAGCTCGGCTAAAAATCTCGTTAGAGGTTATGATAACCTATTGGGATATCGCCGCCATTACTTTTTTTTTTTAGATATGAGGTAAAGTCTGTAAAATCTAAACTAGTGATGATAGACCTCTAGAATTTAATATTAAGATCTGTAATTTTTACAGTAATTTTTTTCACCTTTCTGAAAAATAAAATCAATAGAATTTTTGAAAAAAAACACGGTTTTTCTATTTATTTGGCCTAGTCTAATATACACAACATTTTATATATTTTTAGCCGAGAGAAAAAGGGAAAATGCGTTTTCATATGCTACAAAACGCTCAAATGGCTTTAGATTTTCTTCGTTACAAAAAAATTAAACTGGTCAACATTAGAGCCGAAGATATTGTAGATGGCAATCCGAAATTGACTCTTGGGCTTATTTGGACAATAATTTTACATTTTCAAGTAAGTGCACAAAAATGTATACTATATTGAAACCAGCTTAATCCGTTTGTCGTACACCTTAACTTTATTTATTTAATTTAACGCTTTATGCAGATATTACCATTTTACACATGTCTTCGAAATAATAGCAGTGACCTTAAAAAATTACGTCATGACTTTTACACTGGCAAGGACCCTGCCCGCTTCGCCGGGAGCGAACTTTTCACTATTTGACCATTAGACCGCATGTCACTGACTTTTTTTTGTACCCAAAAGGGTACCAAAATGTTCTCGAAAGTACGATTTTTTTTGTTTCTAGTAACTAAGGGAAGACAAACAGTTTTGCTTTAATCAGAAATTATAGCTAAACAGAATCAGTCCGCCAATATGTCAGTTGCGTGACCTACGTCAATTTTAAGCGTTAAGCAGAATCAGTCCGTCAGTACGTTGAAACAACTGACAGCAAAGTAGACTGTGGTTGTTTGTATGCGTAACGCCAGATACGACGGACGCGTCAAAATAGACGTATTAGCTGACTGAACCTATTTCCTGCTTTCCCACAGTCTACTTTTCTGTCAGTTGTTTCAACGTACTGATGGACTGATTCTGCTGAACGCTTACTACACTGAACCAAAAAAGTTCATGTTTCCAAAAAAAAGTACATGGATTTTAAGAATTGTTCATTAAAACTTCTCCAAAGAATGAAATATTTAATTTAATTTAATTAACGGGTGCTTAACGACTTTTCACATAAACTATATGAAGAATGAAAAACACCTTATAGTCGTTTAAAATTGTTTATTGTTTTTATTTGCGTGGTGTCTTCTTCAGTTTCTAGTACTCAACTAACCATTGTTAACAGAAATAACAAAGTAAGCTTATACAAAATTGTCAAGTCTTAAAGCTAATACAGTGCAAAAGCAAAATATTACAACAATAAAAATAAGTACTAACAAAAAATCGAAGTATTTGTTTCCTTTAGCACCCAACTACTAATAACTTAGCTAAAATAATTGGGGAGGGATCAAAAGACGGGTTTGGCCTCAGGATCACGAATCCGGAAGCCCTTTTTTAATATTTTCTTCTCTGAAGAGATATTTGAAATCAAAGTTGCAAGTTTTCATGTGGTTATTGTAATTTTATTAGGATGTACCTAAAAACGTGCGAAAAAATGCGTACCGTGGCGTAGCCCAGGGTTATTTATCATAAGCGCGGCCGAAGGCCGTCATCTCAAGAAGGTGTTCGTAGTAATTTCAATAACACTAATTTTATCAATTTTAATAATAATAATAATAACTATTACAATAAAAATACTTATCCTTGTTCTAATTCTGGTAATAGTAGAAATCGCAGTTTTAATCAATATGGAAATAAATATCATCATCATTTATTGGCGCTTAACCGCCTAAGCGATTTTGGCCGTTTCGTATCAAAGCACGCCAGTCATTCCTTTTTAGCGATAACGGACGCCAATTGGAAACCCCAAGGGAGTTCAAGTCATCCTCCACCTGTTGTTTCCATCTCAGTCGAGGCCTCCCCCTTCCTCTGCTGCCGAATTCAGGCGACGATAGGAAAACCTTCTGTGCTGGAGCTTCTTTGTCCATTCGCATAACATGGCCCAGCCAGCGGAGTCTTTGGGCTTTAATTCGCTGGACTATGGTCAGATCTGCGTAGAGCTCGTACAGCTCATCGTTAAATTTCCTTCTATACTCGCCGTTGGCATCACGGGAAGGACCATAAATCTTCCGGAAAACTTTTCTCTCAAATACTCCAAGGGCCATCTCATCTTCTCTTGACATTGTCCATGAATCTGAGCCATACATCAGGACAGGTATGAGGAGAGACTTATAGAGCGTGATCTTTGTTCTTCGAGAGAGGACTTTACTTCTCAATTGCCTACTCAGTCCAAAGTAGCACTTGTTGGCAAGAGTGATTCTCCGCTGGATTTCTAGACTGATATTATTTTCGGTGTTGATACTGGTTCCCAAATAGACGAAGTCCCTCACAGTTTCAAATTTGTAACTATCAACAGTGACATGGCTGCCAAGGCGCAGGTGCGCCGATTCTTTCTTTGATGACAGCAAATACTTCGTCTTGTCCTCGTTCACGGCAAGACCCACTTTTTTCGCTTCCTTATCCAGTCCAGAGAAGGCAGCGCTTACGGCGCGGTTGTTAAGGCCAATGATATCAATATCATCGGCATACGCCAGCAATTGCACGCTCTTGTAAAAGATTGTACCATTGCGGTTTAGCTCTGCTACTCGAATTATCTTCTCCAGCATCAGATTGAAGAAATCGCATGAAAGGGAGTCGCCCTGTCTGAAGCCTCGTTTGGTTTCAAATGGCTCAGAGAGGTCCTTCCCGATTCTGACGGAGCTGTTGGTATTGCTCAACGTCATTTGACAAAGCCGTATAAGCTTTGCAGGGAAGTCAAATTCAGACATGGCGGCATACAGGCAACTCCTTTTTACGCTGTCAAAAGCGGCTTTAAAATCGACAAAGAGATGGTGAGTGTCGATTCTCTTATCATGGGTCTTCTCCAGGATTTGGCGTATCGTGAAAATCTGGTCGATGGTAGACTTACCAGGTCTAAAGCCACACTGATAAGGTCCAATCAGTTTGTCTACGATGGGCTTCAGCCTTTCACACAACACGCTAGAAAGAACCTTATATGCGATATTAAGAAGACTAATTCCGCGGTAGTTGGTGCGGTTAGCGGGAACGCCTTTCTTGTGGATTGGGCAAAGCACACTTAAATTCCAATCCGGAGGCATGCATTCGTCTGACCATATTCTGCATAAGAGCTGATGCATGCTTTTTACCAGCTTTTCGCCTCCGCGTTTGAACAGCTCGGCGGGTAGTCCGTCTTTTCCAGGCGCTTTGTTGTTTTTGAGCCGGGATATAGCTATCCTCACTTCATCATAGTCAGGTGGTGGGACGACTTTTCCATCGTCAGGGATTGGGGTATCGGGTTCGACGTCTCCCTCGCAATTTAGCAGTGAGGAGAAGTGCTCCCTCCATAATTTAAGTACACTTTGTACGTCGGTTACCAGGTCGCCATTATTGTCCTTACAGGAGCTTGCCCCGGTCTTAAAACCTTCCGTCATCCGCCGGATCTTTTCATAGAATTTTCGGGCATCATTCCTGCCAGCCAGCATCTCAAGCTCCTCACACTCACGCCTTTCGGCCTCACTTTTCTTTTTTCTGAAAAGGCGTCTCTCTTCCTTCTTTGCCTCACGATATTGTTGCCATACACTGCGGGTTGCGCCCGTTCGCAACGTCTCCTTGTAGGCAGCGTCCTTTTTTTTCGAGGCAGTTTTGCATTCCTCATCGTACCAGTTGTTCTTGCGGGCTCGCTGGAACCCTATAGTGGCCTCAGCGGCGGTACGCAATGAGTGAGAGATATGCTTCCATTGCTCGGTTACATCGTTAGGTCGAGGATTGCCCTCTGCTAGCAGGTGTGAGAGTCGAGTTGTGAAATTATCAGCTGTCTGTGTCATGCGCAGCTTCTCGACGTCAAACTTTCCTTCCGTTACTGTGCGCACTTTCTTCGTTGCACAGAGGCGTGTGCGTATCTTGGCTGCGACAAGATAATGGTCAGAGTCAATATTGGGACCACGCAGTGTACGCACGTCCAGAACGGTGGAGCTATGTCTGCCGTCAATCAAGACATGATCAATCTGGTTTCTAGTTCTTTGATCAGGGGACAGCCATGTGGCTTGGTGTATTCGCTTATGCTGGAACCTGGTACTACTGATGACCATATTGCGAGCAGCGGCGAAGTCAATCAACCTAGTGCCGTTGGGGGATGTTATATCGTGGAGACTGAATTTTCCAACTGTGGGACCAAAGACTCCTTCCTTGCCCACCTTGGCATTAAAGTCGCCGAGCACGATTTTGATATCATGCTGTGGGCAGCGATCATAAGTCTGTTCAAGTTTATCGTAGAAGGAGTCCTTCTCTGCGTCGTCCGTCTCCTCAGTCGGCGCATAGGCGCAGATAAATGTTATGTTGTAAAACCTCGCCTTGATGCGGATCGCAGCGAGACGCTCGTTCACAGGAGTGAACGCTAATACTTGGCGGCGAAGTCTCTTTCCCACCACGAATCCTACACCACGCGCTTTGCCGCGTGTCTGGCCACTGTAGTATACGTCACAAGGACCGATGGTCGTCTTTCCTTGCCCCGTCCATCGCATTTCCTGCAGGGCGGTGATGTCAGCCTTTGCGCCTACGAGGACATCAACCAGTCGGGCAGCGGTACCGTCCCTTGAAAGGGTCCGGACATTCCCGGTACATGCCCTAATATCCAAATCGTTATGCCTTATTCGTTTTGCCGGGTCGTCAACATTAAAGGGGGTTCTCATCCGAGGCTTTGTATATTTTTTCATTGGAATTAAGTTTTTTACGTGGCGGGTCCCAAACTCAGCGCACAACCCGTTTCGGGGTTTTGGAAAATATTTACACATTTATATAGCGAGCCGCTTGCTTCAAGACAGACGCCCGCTTGCAGCCGCACCTCATGGTGAACAGACGCTACGCAAAAACCTCGGTGAGCCCTTAAACCAAGTATGTCAGAGTGGCCCCACCGGGGCTCCCTCTCTTTCTGCCGCGAGCCTAGGTAGCTCCCGTTGCCCAGAGTGCACGAACGAGGACGCAAGAGTCGGGATTGAGCAAGGTCACTTAGTAACCACACTCCATTACACTCCTGGGGGGAAATAAATATAACAATAATAATAATAATAGTAATAACTGATACAATATAAGCCCGGAGGCTATTAACACCGCTCTAACTAATCTGGGCATAAGCAGGTCTCTTATTGGACTAATTGATAAGCTACTAAAGGGAAGGAAAATAGTTTCTACACTGGGCACAGTTGATTTCTCACGCTATGTCACAAGAGGAACGCCTCAGGGTGGTGTTCTCTCTCCGCTTTTATGGAACCTCACTGTAAACTCGTTGCTACGAGACACAAGCTGGGGGGGGGGGGGGGGGGGGAGGATAGTTGCATATGCAGACGATTTAGCTATTGCATACAGGGGCAAATTCCCACAAACCCTGTGTGACTTGATGCAAGTAGCACTGCGAGCAGTTTCCTCGTGGTCATCTCGCTGCGGACTTAATATCAACCCGGGAAAAGTGGAGCTTGTCCTTTATACTAACCGGTACAAAATACCAACGCTAAGCCTACCAGAACTAAATGGCGTGCGCCTGAACTTGGCTGACAAAGCCAAATTCCTGGGCATAGTTCTGGATAGAAAGCTTAACTGGAAGGAGAATGTCATCCAGCGCCAGAGGAAAGCGTGCATTGCACTTTACACCTGTAAAAGAGCCATTGGCAAAAAATGGGGGCTCAGTCCCAAAATCTGCAGATGGATTTACACTGCGATAATCCGGCCAATTATGCTGTACGGAGTCGTGGTATGGTGGCCTGCGCTGAGCAAGGCAGCCAACCTAAACCTGTTTGGTAAAGTCCACAGATCTAGCATGATCTGTATAAGCGGCGCGTTGAGAACAACGCCCAACGAAGCTCTCCAGGCCATTCTTGGCATTTTGCCACTCGATCTGGAAGGGTACCGGGCAGCGGCAGCATCGGCTCTGCGTCTAAGGGAAACTTCCGGCTGGGGCGCAGGCACTACTGGACACTCCGGTATTCTGGATTCTTACAGCTTTCTCCCTCCGAGCACGGACCGTTGTGCAACCACAACAGTCGGAGATAGCTGGTTCAGAATATAAATTCCCAGCAGGGAAGACTGGGAGAGGACGGATCGGTGTCCTGCTACTAATGGCGGCATTTCCATAAACACCGACGGTTCGAAGTTGGACGGCAGAGTTGGAGGAGGGATTTATTCCAAGGATCTGGACCTTGAGCTTTCCTTCAGACTGCCTGATCATTGCAGCGTCTTCCAGGCTGAGGTCTCAGCAATTATGGACGCCGCGGCTTGGATAGGGCAACACGCTATCGGACAGAATATCGTTATTTTCAGCGATAGCCAAGCGGCAGTCAAATCCCTTGGCTCTTACTTGTTCAACTCTGAACTGACGCTCAGCTGTCGTCGATCTCTTCAGGAGATGGCCCAACAGAACCGCGTGAGCCTCACATGGGTCCCGGGACACAGGGGCATTGAGGGAAACTGTAGGGCAGACGAACTTGCTAGGCAGGGTACGACCAAGCAGGTTCTTCAGGATAAAGAACGCTTAGGTATGCCCTTTGCCACATGCAAGCTAATGCTGAAGGAGCATACACTCCGACAAGCCAATGAAAGATGGCTTTTATCGCCAGGGTACCGAGTGTCCAAACAATCCTGGCCAAAATGGGATATTAAAAGATCTAAATATATTTACACCCTAAGAAGAAGGGATATATCTATATTAATAGGGGTTTTAACCGGGCACTGCCTTATTGGAAGGCACGCAGCAAGGCTGGGTGTACCCTAACGACGATGCTGTAGGAGTTGCAAAGATGATGAGGAGGAGGAAACGGTGGAGCATCTCATCTGCAACTGCCCGGCTTTAAGCGACGCGAGAAGGCGCTTTTTCGGAGTTCCCTTCCTGGATAGCCTACGCCAGGTAGCGGAGCTGGACATAAAGGACTTGATGGCTTTCATCAAGTCATCTAAATGGTTCGAGGAGGTGTAACGGTGTCGGTTTTAGGAGTGTCAGCCCCGGGATTCTGCTATGTGGAGAGTCCCAATAGCACTGGGATTTTCCATATGGCCGGGTCCCGGGACTGACTTTCCTAGTGTTGATGGTATCACAACGGGCCTTTTAATACTGGCCTAGGTGTGCCTTTGCGGCAGCCACTTCTACCTAACCTAACCTAATAACAATATGGAAGTTGATCATATGGAAATGAGACCATTAAATCAGGAACTACCAAAAAGTTCACATGAAAATTTTTATTTAACAGCCTCACGAAATCACTACCAATAATTGAATTAACAATAAATAATAATAAATTAAGAGCATTGTAGATACGGGTTCTACAACTTCGCTTTTAAATCAAGAAAAATTACCTGAGTATAAAGAGTTTTACTTAAGAAAAGTATTTGTTTTTCATCACTAAACAGTTCAGCACTAATTAGATATAAAATTATTACAAAATTACCTACTGAATTTAATGAACAATGTCTTGGAAATTAACGGATTTTAAGGGAAAAGAATTAGATGCAATAATAGGTCAAATTTTATTAAAAGCAATGAAAGCAGTAGTAGATATGGAAAATGAAAGTTTAACTATAAACGGTAGTATTATAAAATTTTTGCATTCATGTCCTTATTCATATAACGAAATTCATCAATTAGAAGTTTGCGATATTGATACAAAAGTTTTCAAATGTATTTATAAAGGTCTTAATAACGAAGAACAAGAAGCCGTAAAAAATATCCTTCTTCTTTCAAAGAATTAGTTTATATAGAAGGACAACTTCTTACAAGTACAAATGTTATTCAAAATGAGATTAAAACCACTGTTTTCTAAAATATATCGTTATTCTCAAATACATGAGAAAGAAATTTGTAAACAAATAGATTTCATGATGAATCAGGGAATCATTAAAGAGAGTAAATCTCCTTACAACAGTCCTTTATGGATTGTACCTAAGAAGATGGATAATAGTGGAGAACAGCAATGGAGAGTTGTTATAGATTATAGGGCTTTAAATAATATTTATTTATTTATTTATTTATTTAATTTCATTCGTAGTCTAGATTACAAAAAAACTTACAGACTACTTGATTGTGTACTAAAAATACAGACCTTATCAATTTTCTCAAAAACTTACACCACTCAACAAAGATTTGAACGCAGTCTTAGGTAAAGAAAAGTCAATGGCTGAAGAATTTGAAATAGTGTTGAACTCTATCAGTGCTCTTAAGATAAGAGCGTTAGAGGCATAGATTGTTCGGGCGCGATCAATATAAAACATATCCCAATTACGAAGTAACCTAGGGGGATATGGAAACAAATATTCTCAAGTAGACGTGGTAAGTCTATCACACCGTTGATAATGTCATAGACAAAAGTAAGAGGAAGAATTGTTCTCCTACGTTGAAGTGATTGGAGGCTGATGAGTACACATCTAGAATTGTAAGAAGGAATCGGCTCAGAAAAGTTCAAAGACCTCAACCCGTACCTTAAAAAGATTTTTTGGACTCGCTCAAGTCTTTTAATATGGCAATCATGATAAGGCCTCCAAATGAAACAAGCATATTCCTGCTTAGAGCGTACAAGAGACGAGAACAGCAACTTAAGAGTGTAAGGATCTGTAAAGTCGGAACTAAATCGACGAATAAAGGCCAAAACCGATCAGGACCTAGCGATTGTAGAGGTTATATGAGTAGTAAACAAAAATTGCGAGTCGAAAACTACACCTAAGTCAGATATCTCTGTACGAGAGGACAGACGGGAGCCACCAATATAATATGAAGTGGGTATTGTGCAACGAGACTTAGAATAGGTTACATGAAAGCATTTACCAATATTTAAAGGCAGATTATTATTACGACACCAATCAGCAACGTTATTCAGGTCAGACTGAATGTTTTCACATCAGAAGGAGTAGAAAGAGCTGTGAACACTTTCAGATCATCAGCGTAAAGCAAAAAATTAGAATTTTGAAAGCAGGCTGAAATGTCATTAATAAAAATTACAAAGAGCAAAGGGTCCAAAATACTGCCTTGCGGTACTCCAGACAGGCAATAAAAGGCTCGGAATGAGTATTGTCCACAACAACAACACATTTGCGTGAGTGAAGGTATGACTTAATCCAAGACAAAAATATCGAATGAAAGCCCAGTCTGGCTAATTTAGAAATCAAGATTGGATGACTAACTCTGTCAAAAGCTTTGGAGAAATCCGTGTAAACCGTATCGACTTGAAAACGGTTGTTGAAGGCTGCAAAGCAAAACTCAGAAAAAATTGCTAGGTTAGAAACCGTGGATCTACCAGGCATGAAACCATTCTGATTATCACTGATTAATAGCTTGACAACAAAACTGATTTTTTGTTTTACGACATACCTACTCAAAAAGTTTAGAAATAGTAGACAATTTGGAAATTGGTCTATAGTTGGCAACAGGGGCGCAGCCAGAAGAAAATGTTTGGGGTGGTTTTTAATTTTTTTTATTTTTAATATTTTCCTAGCACAACTATTTACAAAATTATTTTATAGCGCCAGTCAGGAGTAGCGTAAAGAAAGCATTTAAAAAAAGATAATTATACATTAGGTTAGGTTCATACATTCATCATACATTAGACTGGGCCAAAAATTCAAAATTTCGTTTTTTTTTCAAAAATTATATTGATTTTCTTTTTTAAAAAGGTAAAAAAAAAAAATTACTGTAATTTTTTCAGATTTTTAAATTAAAGTCTAGGTCTATCATCGCTAGTTTAGATTTTATAGACTTTAGGTAACGGAGAGTTAGGAATCGGAGAGTCCATTCTCTGCCTTTGTTAAGATGCGGGGTATGACCCCGCGGTGGGGACAACTTATTGCTGCCGCTCGTAGTCATTTTGCTAGTACCCGTTGACATGATGGATAACAAATAAATTAAATTAATTATTTATTATAACAAGACGCGTGAACACGAAATATTTTGGGGCCAAAATAGTAACAACGTTTTAGCTACACCGGACTTGTTTAAGGGTTGGTTGGTTGGTTGGTTGCCGTGCTGCTCGGTCAGAAGGACCAAGCCCAAGTAGCGCGCTGGGCGCCATTTTGATGCACTAACTGTGAAACCAATTACTCCTTATTGTCTATGGACTGGATGGATACTGGTCAAACCATTTGGTGAGACTTATGAATTTTCTTATGTCAACTACGGAGTACTTAGACACGTCCTTCAGGTCGGTTAGAACGAACCTACCTAAGGTCTTATGTCTTATATTGGCCAGGGCAGGGCACTCGCAGAGGAAGTGAGTAACAGTTTCTTTGCAGCCATTTAAGCCGCAACTTCTACACACCTCGTTGAATGGTAGCCCAATTCGTTCCGCATGTTGGCCCAGTGGCCACTGTCCCGTTATAGTGGCTGTGATTCTGAAAATCTCCTTCCTAGATCTGCATAGCAGGTTCTCGTTTCTGCTTCTGTTGTAGTCAGGCCAAGTTTGTTTGGCAATCCTACAGCTATCTGAGGAGTACCACCTACGTAAGGCTATGGCCTTGTATTTGTTATGTATGTCACTTTTGATTGCTGTGAGTGGGCGACGCACACTAACTACTTCCGAGATGACTGCTGAAGCCCCTGACCTTGCCAGTTCATCCGCTTTCTCATTGCCCTCAATATTCCGCTGGCCCGGAACCCAGACAAGTGTGATTTTCGCGGAGTTTTCTGCTGCCCTAAGTGACCCTTTGCAGTCGCTGACGGCCTTAGAGGAAGTGATCGGCGAGTCGAGCGCCATTAGCGCTGCTTGACTGTCTGAGTATGTTCGTACCTCCCTCCCTTCAATTGACTCTCCTATTAGGTGCCCACAGGCTTTCTCGATACCAACTACTTCTGCTTGGAAGATGCTGGCCGAGTCCGGGAGACGGTAGGACTGAGCGACTTGCAAGTGCTCAGAGAAAAACAAGCGCTGCCATCTCTCCATTCGCCTCTTGAAGGGAAGTGCACTTCGTAGTTTTTGTCGAATTTCAAGGAGGGCGAGAGGTAGTCTGATGTTATGTCTTCGTTTGAAAACCTGTTAAGGATTCCGCTGTGGCCATACTGTTTCGCATTCCAGCACTCGGACGCCCTAAGCCTTAGTGCAGCTTCGGTAGCCGTTACACGAATGTGCATGTCTAGCGGTAATTCGTCTAGGATGATGTTGAGTGCGTCTGTCGGGCAGGATCTAAGTGCACCCGTTACGTCTCCGAATGCCGCCCGTTGTATCTTGTTTAGGCTATTGATGTTATACTGTTTGTCTAGGGCCGGCCACCAAACTAACGCCCCATACGATAGTATGGGTCTTATGACCGCTGTGTTGAACTACATCATTAGTTTTGGTTTTAGGCCCCAGTTCTTGCTGACTATTCGTTTGCAGGAGTAGTAGGCAATGTATGCTTTGTTTACTCTTTTCTCAACGTTCAGCTTCCAGTTTAGTTTGCTATCTATTTCGAGACCGATGTACTTTACCCTCTGGGAGAGCAAAAGTTCAGTGCCGTTAAGCGAGGGTAGTCGGAATTGAGGGATCTTGGTTTTGTTGCTGAAGAGTATTAGTTCCGTTTTACTCGGGTTGATACCTAGACCATTTGCAGAGGTCCAGGCCTTTAACTTCCGGAGTGCCCTTTCCAGGATTTCGCTTAGCGTTGAAGGGAACGGTCCCGATACTGCAATAACAACGTCGTCAGCATATGCTACTACCTTAACCCCGTTTTTGTTGAGCTCAAGAAGTATATCGTTCAGTGCGATCACCCACAGTAGTGGAGAGAGGACACCTCCCTGAGGTGTGCCCCTGCTCACTGTTCTACTTATTGTGGCTGATCCCATGTTTGCTTGTATCTGTCTGTTCTCTAGCATCGATTGTGTCCATCCACAAATCTTGCTGTCTATTCCAGCCTTATGGAGGGATTTGACAATTGCGCCTGTTTCTATGTTGTTGAAAGCCCCTTCTATATCTAAGAAGGCTGCCAAAGTGTATCGTTTGTAGTGAAGCGATCTTTCAACGGTGCCTATGATTTCGTGAAGCGCAGTCTCCGTTGACTTGCCTTTCATGTACGCATGCTGTGCTACGGAAAGGATAGGCCCAGTTATTACTGCTCTTATGTGAAGATCCAGAAGTCGTTCCAGAGTCTTCAACATGAAGGATGTGAGACTTATGGGTCTGTAGTCGTTGGCATTTTCATGCGAACGCCTACCTGTTTTGGGGAGGAAGATGACGTGAACTCTCCTCCAGCTCCGCGGGATATAGGTCAGGGTGATACTCGCCCTGAAAATCCTGCTCAGCCAGCGGACCATTTGATCTCCTAGCTTCTGAAGCATCACTGGGGTGACGCCGTCGGGTCCAGGAGATTTGTATGGGGAGAAACTGTTAATTGCATGTCTGATCTTTTCCCTGTCCAACAACGTTACCAGTAATTCCTCGGGGGGCTCGGAGACCCCACCATGTGGTACATGTACATTGTGGAGCAGAAGGTTTGCCAGGATTGAGCCTTTGCCTTCCTTACTGCTTTCTTGTAAGTTTTGAGCGCTTCCCTATATGGCCGCCACTCCTTGGTAGTATAACATAGGACAATAATGGCGACCTGGTAACCGACGTACAGAGTGTACTTAAATTATGGAGGGAGCACTTCTCCTCACTGCTAAATTGCGAGGGAGACGTCGAACCCGATACCCCAATCCCTGACGATGGAAAAGTCGTCCCACCACCTGACTATGATGAAGTGAGGATAGCTATATCCCGGCTCAAAAACAACAAAGCGCCTGGAAAAGACCGACTACCCGCCGAGATATTCAAACACGGAGGCGAAGAGCTGGTAAAAAGCATCCATCAGCTCTTATGCAGAATATGGTCAGACGAGTGCATGCCTCCAGATTGGAATTTAAGTGTGCTCTGCCCAATCCACAAGAAAGGCGATCCCGCTAACCGCACCAACTACCGCGGAATCAGCCTTCTTAATATCGCATATAAGGTTCTTTCTAGCGTATTGTGTGAAAGACTGAAGCCCATCGTAGACAAGCTGATTGGACCTTATCAGTGTGGCTTTAGACCTGGTAAGTCTACCATCGACCAGATTTTCACGATACCCCAAATCCTGAAGAAGACCCATGATAAAAGAATCGACACACACCATCTCTTTGTCGATTTCAAAGCCGCTTTTGACAGCGCAAAAAGGAGTTGCCTGTATGCCGCCATGTCTGAATTTGACTTCCCTGCAAAGCTTATACGGCTTTGCCAAATGACGTTGAGCAATACTAACAGCTCCGTCAGAGTCGGGAAGGACATCTCTGAGCCATTTGAAACCAAACGAGGCTTCAGACAGGACGACTCCCTTTCGTGCGATTTCTTCAACCTGATGCTGGAGAAGATAATTCGAGCAGCAGAGCTAAACCGCAATGGTACAATCTATTACAAGAGCGTGCAATTGCTGGCGTATGCCGATGATATTGATATCATTGGCCTTAACAACCGCGCCGTAAGCGCTGCCTTCTCCGGACTGGATAAAGAAGCGAAGAAAGTGGGTCTTGCGGTCAACGAGGACAAGACGAAGTATTTGCTGTCATCAAAGAAAGAATCGGCGCACCTGCGCATTGGCAGCCACGTCACTGTTGACAGTTACAAATTTGAAACTGTGAGGAACTTCGTCTATTTGGGAACCAGCATTAACACCGAAAATAATATCAGTCTAGAAATCCAACGGAGAATCACTCTTGCGAACAAGTGCTACTTTGGACTGAGTAGGCAATTGAGAAGTAAAGTCCTCTCTCGAAGAACAAAGATCACGCTCTATAAGTCTCTCATCATACCTGTCCTAATGTATGGCTCAGATTCATGGACAATGTCAAGAGAAGATGAGATGGCCCTTGGAGTATTTGAGAGAAAAGTTCTCCGGAAGATTTATGGTCCTTCCCGTGATGCCGACGGCGAGTATCGAAGGAGATTTAACGATGAGCTGTACGAGCTTTACGCAGATCTGACCATAGTCCAGCGAATTAAAGCCCAAAGGCTCCGCTGGCTGGGTCACATCATGCGAATGGACAAAGAAGTTCCAGCCCAGAAGGTTTTCCAATCGTCACCCGAATTCGGCAGTAGAGGAAGGGGGAGGCCTCGACTGAGATGGAAACAACAGGTGGAGGATGACTTGAACTCCCTTGGGGTTTCCAATTGGCGTCAGTTATCGCTAAAAAGGAATGACTGGCGTGCTTTGATAGGCGACGGCCAAAATCGCTTAGGCGGTTAAGCGCCAATAAATGATGATGATGATTGCTAGAGCGTGCTCCAGTTTTTCCACTGCCTCATCCAGCTCTTGCGGGCTTGTGATGTCAGGGTAGGGCTCTCTTAGCGTTAAGGATTTCTCGGAGAGTTTGACGAATTTGTCCCATCTAGTTCTTCGTGGGTTCCGGTACCGAAGAGGCCGACCTGGACTATACCCTATGTCGAAGAGGATCAAGCGGTGGTCTGATAGGGAAGCTCTGTCTGAGACCTCCAGTTGCATACCAGTGCTGAACCATTATCCGTTGAAGGGTAAGATCGAGGACCTCCTCCCAGCCCTAGAATCTGTCCGAACTCGGGAAAAAGAAAGTTGGCTTAGTACCCCTATTGCAGATACCCAGGTTTGAATTAAGGATATAGTGTAAAAGGGACTCACCTCTATCGTTGATTGAAGTACTGCCCCACATAGTGTCTTGCATTCGCGTCGCAGCCGATAACGACGTTTTCGTTGTTGTTGTGAGCCAGAAAGTGCTTGAGTTCGGTAGGTGGGGCCGGCCTGTCGTGGGCCATGTAGGCTGAAATTATCATCACCTTCCAACTTTATTACTGTTACGTCTGATGTGCTGTAATTTGTACATAGGAAAGCACTTATACCTTTTCTGATTAAAACGCATGATCTTGGCTTACCTCCATCTGTTTTGTAGAACAGATTGTGAGTGCTGATGTTTAACCCCATGATCCTATCGTGGTTGATTCAGGGCTCTTGAATAAGGCTGATATCGAAGTCCTCCTGTGCCAGAAGGACCTTCAGATTATCCGTAGCACTTATTGAGTGCTGCAGATTAATCTGAACACATTTGATGTTATTGGTTGTGGTCCCCATCTTGGATGTGGACACCCTGGAGCAGCTGACCTGCATCATCAACTTCCTCAGGGCCGTCCTCATCTGGGGTGGAGTCGCCGCGGAAGACCTTAACCTTGGCCATGCGAATGGCAAAGGCTACCTTGTGGTCCGCCTTCGCCAGAGCATCCAATTGGTTTGCTGGTCTTCGACGGCTCTTCCTCTTTAATCAGCTGCCAGTCTGCAATGGCCGGGATGCTGCTGTTGTACAGTTTAATGTACGACAACAATTCCTCCCCCGAGTCATCCCTCTGTTATCTATTACGCCTTGACTGACCTTCACTTTTCTTTTTCTTCCTACCCTTGGCCGCAGGTGCACTTTGGTTGGCGCCGCCAGCCGCCTTGGGGTCGGAAGTTGGTCCTAGGGTACTTTGGTTGGTACCCAACTGGATTTTTTATACTGATGTAACTGCTTGTGCTTTTGGTGTACTATGGTTGGCACTAGAGGTATACGCCGTCAAATTTGTCGGCGGCGGCGGCTACGCCGGCGCGGCGCGCCGGCGTGGTGGTGAATTTAAAAACTCCATAATTTCAATTGTTGGGATTTTTATTGAACTGACAAACAATTTTGGGTACATTTTTTATGTAATGTAAATGAACGTAACTTTAAATGTTTCACATTTTATAATATAATATAGAAGAATACTAAAAACATAACGCATAGCAGTCTTTTAATCAAATTCTTACACTGAAATAACTATGTTACATATTGAGTCTAGGACTAAAATTATGTACATTAACCGAAGGCTTTGTTATGATCACTACAATATGCATGTGTGATTTAAAATATATGTTTATAGTGTAATATTATATCAATTCAGTCTTTGCATACATTGTTAACATAAAAGTAAAGCTATTGTAATGCTTACATTGATAGAAATTTACTTATTTAGTTTAAAAAAAATTTGTACCATGTTATGTTTATAAAGTTGTATGTGTCTCTTTTCATAGCGAAAAATAATCATTTTAAATATTCTACACAAGACTCGTAGTTGTCATGGATAAAAATTGTTTTGTTAATGTTGTGAGGGCTTAGCTGCGCCCGCTTATTTGTGACTGTCAGACCAGCTATAGAAAAAACTCGCTCACTCGGCGTACTTGTTGCAGGTATGCATACAACTTTTTTTGCTAGCTTGGATAGCTAGGGCATTGCAGCCGCCTTTTCCCTCCAAAACTCTAAAACATTCTGATTGGAGGACAGACTTAGCAGCAAATGACATTCTGCTTCTAAATTAGAGTTTTTCAAACTCGAAGAATACCGCTTGGCAAGTTTCAATATTTTAGAAGAAGGTGAAGTTTCTTCAGAATCGTTTACACTATTTCCGTTTTTTTGATGAATCACCAACAAGTCTTTTATACATCTCTATCAAAAACTGTACTTCTGTCTTACATTTGCTTTTGCAGTATTCTGTAACACAATCGAATGTGTTAAAACGCGGATCCAGCAGCGTTGCGCATACTAAAATATCAGTTATTGGAAATCTATAGTCAAGTTTACTCTTTATATTTTTTTTTTATTTGTTGCAATAAATGATCGTGACAAAAGCTGAAATTATTCTGATTTAAATCAGTGTCATCGTTTTCAGATAATATTGATAATATCTCAGTTCGAATGATTAACGCAAGAGAAATCGATGGGTATGAGTCCCCAGAAAGAATATTGACAGCATCTTTGAATTTTTGCAAAAAGTCTCTTAATTTATACAATAGTAGTACTTCCGTTTCGAGTAAAATTAAGTCACTTTTATTACAGTTTAAAAGAAGTTTATTAATGGCAGCCCTTTGAGATCCAAGACTATCAAGTAATGATAAGACACTGTGCCATCTTGTAGATATCGAATTTTTAAGGGTGATGTTTCTCTTATCCACCAAACTGCCATGCAAGTCATTGGTATTATTTATGTTTCTATATACTTCCAAGGACACATCATCAAGGAGGCCGAACCCTTCGTCGTAGTCGACCCATAAAGCGTCTTCTGAAGCCAGGAGTTCTTCCAAGTTATCAATTTTTGACAAAATCTCTTTTTGTATGGCATCGGCCTGTAACTTCAGAGTATGTGTTTTGAAACGTAGGGCTCGCGCGATTTTTTTACACTTTAAAAATAGACGATTTATTTCTGGAACGGAATCATACCCATCTACCGTAAGCAAATTGTGAAGCCCATGCCCAATACAGAAGTGGTTGTTAAGGCTGCCCAAATCGATGGCTTTCTTCATATTACTGCCTTGGTCAGTGACAACGAAATTCGAACCAAGCTTTACGTTAAAGTATTCAGTTACTTCCTCAATCTCCTGCAATATGTTGTTTCCTGTATGGGACTTTGAGACATATTTTGTTTCTAGTGTGATACTCGACATAGCGAAGTTTGTTGAAAGGTAATGAAAAGTAAAAGTTATATAATTACGCCTACAGTAGTTATCCGTCCATAGATCGAAAGTTAAAGCAAAATGTTCCATCCCAGATATTTTTCCTTTAACGACTTTTAAAACGCTTTCATAAACATCATCTAATGCTGTTGTTGCAATTGTTTTATAATGTGGTATATCATTATCGTTTACTACTACATGGTATTTTTTTAAAAAGTCTTTTTAGGGACGGCCTAAATAAATTACAATCACATGAAAACTTACAACTTTGATCGCAAATATGTAACTCAAAATAATAAAAAAGCGCCTCGTGATCCTGAGGCCAAATCCCGTCTTTTAAGCCCTCCCGCACAATTTTAGCTAATTTATTAACAGTTGACCCCTAAAGGAAACAAATACCTGCACTTTTAACACATTTAGGGCACGGCCATTAGTGTGTTGTAAATTAAAAAAAAAATTTGTAACTTTAGAAAATTATCACAAAAAAAATGTTAAACGCGCCGGCGCGCGCCGCCGCCGCCGCCGCGCCGCTAAAAAGGCTATTCGGCGGCGGCGCGTCGAAAATGACTTTTGTCGGCGGCGGCGGCGGCGTTTGCCGGCGGCGTATATCTCTAGTAGGCACCACCGCAAGCACTAATAATCGTCTCCTGACTGGAGGCGAGAAGGGTCTCCTCTTCAGATTCCGTCGCTTCTGGCAACGGATCCCTGTAGAGGCTTTTCGTATTCGTCGTGTTCGTCATAGTCGTCGTTTTTGTTGTTGCTGTCAAGTCCGCGTCCGTCAAGGAAGTCGGTACGTCCGTGTGTTCGTCTGCGCTTTTTGTATTAGTCAGTTTGTTTGTGTTTATTTTGTTTTGTTCATCCATAATTTGGTCCCACGAGTAAGCCGGAAAGGGTTGGTCACTCATCCGCAGAGCCGGTATGCGTAGAGAAGGCACTATACAACTGACCTTGCCCGGGCATCGGAGGGGACCGTTCGCGATCAGAAATTCAATAGCCGCCCTCTGACCATTCATCCATCGGCACGGGTACCTCGACACCTTGGATTAGGGTGGTTTTCTGCGGCAATCCTAGCACTCGCCTCAAGGACGGGGTGGGGATCGACAAACCGTTGGGTCTGTCTGTGGTTCGCCCGTTGGGGAGATGCCTCGGGTTGCCGCAAAAAGGTGTTGGTGCGGCTATCCTAGCATTCTCCACATCTACGGGGGGCGGGTTGTGACGAACCGTTGGGTTTGTCCACCGCACCCCATGGATGTAGAGAATGGTAGGCTTTCCTCTTAGTTCGCCGCGGTCCGTGGTTCCGTCGTGGGAAGGATGCCACGGGTCGCTGCTTAAGCCCCTTCGCCGCGACAAGGCGACCAACTTGAAGGGATATTTTTAAGACGAATAAAATATGTATAAATTATGACGAAAACTGCAGCACAGAGAAACACGTCTACTCGGCCATACGTATACGTACAATAATATATTTATATACTTATTTCTTAATAGTTTTAAATTTGGTATATAAATCAATCTTTTAAGTCCCTTATAATTTTCAATTATTCCTGTATGTCCTGTTTCATTTTTATGATAATTATGTATAAATAATAATATAAGCTTCATTATATAAGCTTCATTTTCTGTTTTAACATCTTTAGCTTGGAATGAACATCGATAAAATTTTATATTATTAATACCGTCATACATTTGAATTATTTTATTTTGCAAAATATTATATTTACTATTTTCTAATTCGGAATATATTCCAATTTTACCTTTAACTATATTTCGTTGTAATATGTCTTCTAAATTACTTTCTAAATCAGAAGAACTTATAAAAATGTTCATATTATTATGTTTATAATCTATTTATTTTTGTTTATTATCTGTCAATATTATTTGTGTTTTAAATCTATTAACTACAGTATCTAATATATTAATATAATTTTGTATATTTCCTTCTTGAGAATGAATTGTTTCTATTTCAGTATTTGCATTATTAAAGTGATTCAGAAGAAGTTGATAACATATTAATTTCATTTGTATTTGCATCTATTCTACTGAGAAAATCAGCTACTTGGTTTTCTTTGCCTTTAATACAATTAAGTGTG
This sequence comes from Campiglossa producta, assembly GCA_964058755.1. NCBI lineage: Eukaryota > Metazoa > Arthropoda > Insecta > Diptera > Tephritidae > Campiglossa > Campiglossa producta. Next base: position 56,590,075 of record CAXKVI010000004.1, on the reverse strand, counting down.
ATATTATATTCACTTAATTTTATTAACCATGTATAAAGTCGCAAATTCATTGCTTTTCCCTGATATTTAACAAAAAGCCATTGTAATGGTTGATGATCTTATAAAATTTTATATTTCGCACTATAAAGATATGGCCTAAAATAACTTGTTGCCCAAACTATTGCTAAAAGTTCTTTTTCAGTTACTGAATAATTTTTTTCATGGTCATTTAAAGTTCTACTAGCATAACATATTGGATGTTGATTTTGTTGTAAAACAGCACCTATTGCATTGATACTTGCATCAGTAATTAATTGAAAAGTTTATTAAAATCTGGGTACTTAAGTACTGGTTCCTCTGTTAAAATAGTTTTTAACTTTTCAAAAGCATTTATTTAATTTGAATCATTTAAATTAAGCTTCATGTCTTTCTTTAAATATTTAAAGGCTACTCTAGAATAATCTCTTATAAATTTACGATAATATCCGGTTATACTCAAAAATGATTTAATTTGTTTAATAGTCTTCGGTAGTTGAAGTTTTAGAATTTGGTCAACTTTGGCAGGATTTGGTTTAACACCTTCAGTTGTTAAAACATGCTGTACTGTAATTTTTTCAGATTTTTAAATTAAAGTCTAGGTCTATCATCGCTAGCTTAGATTTTACAGACTTTACCTCATATTTGGTATAAAAACGACAAACCATTGTTGTAAAACATCATTTACCTGAACATATTTTTGAAGGAAATCGAATTCCCTACAAAATTTGCATTGACCAAAATTTTCTAGTATTCTAGCTTTAAAAATTAGCATGTTTTTTTCAATTTCCCATTTTTCTTTAAAAAATTGTCAAAAATGCAAATATCCATGTACAACAAATATAGATACAGATTCTTAAAGGAAATTGAGTGGGCTACAAAAAAGGTTAAACAACTTTTTTTTGCACAGTTACTTTTTCAAAACTTATTTAGAATTAAATTTAAACAAATCATATTTCCGTCTTTTTTGGTGTTTTTGATACAATTTTTTTTACTAAATTTTGTTTATTGATATTCTACATGATTAATTATCATTATATGATCATTGATCAATATTATAACAAAAAATACACATTTCTCATATACGTTCAAACATATTTTTGCTTAATATAGGCTTTCTCTGCGGGGGTGTAGTTCTACAGTCTTCAAATGGCGCAGCCACAAAAAAAAAAAAAAGTTGACGGATCTGTGACCTCAATACATTAATTTTCATGTATTTTGGCGAGCTAAATCCAAATCCGTGATCAGAAGTAGCCAACAGGTCGCAGTTCTTCACTAACCTTCACAAAATAATATTAGAATTTTTACACGGTTAGGGCCGAACCTCGGGCCCCTTGTTAAATTCTGGTATCGATTTCGGATTCAGCATCCAATTTCCCTTAAGAATATGTATTTATTCGATATTGTTTTTTTCATGTTTCGCAAATTTTCAAACCAAAATCGGGAATTCTGAGAAAATTTCAGTCTATGTACCTTTTGTAGCTTTTTCCTACAAAAATATACTCAGGTGTTTTTTCAATGATTTGTCGTTTTTATACCAAGCTGGAGGTTAAGTCTGTAAAATCTAAACTAGCGATGATAGACCTCTAGACTTTAATATAAAAATCTGAAAAATTACAGTAATTTTTTCACCTTTCTTAAAAAGAAAATCAATATAAGTTTTGAAAAAAAAAAACGAAATTTGGAATTTTTGGCCCAGTCATTGAATCTATTACGCTGCGCAACACGAAAAAATAGCTGGGACGAGATAGCATTTTCTGTTAGATCTCAATGAGATAAGAAGAACTGCGTACAAGAAATTTGCCGGACACCATCAAAATCTTGAGTTAGGGGTCAAAACCGGTTTTTCGTACCTTTGTACACTTATGACCCTGTATCTTTCGTGTATGGATGTAACATCCATGGATCGCGTCAATATGGATGTAACGTGTGACACCCTCTTATGCAAACGGCCCAAAAGCGTAGGCCCCTGTTATGGAATTGACGTATTTCGATTTTCATGCAATCGAAATTTTTGCAAACATGTCATGAAAACTAGTTTTCACATATACAGTTTTAATCTCAGGGGTGGTTTAAACCCCCAAAACCACCCCTGGCTGCGCCCCTGGTTGGCAAAATTATTTTTACTTCCACTTTTAAAAATGGGGGATATGAAAGTTAGCTTCCAAGCATCAAGGAACTCACCACACTCGAGAGATTTGTTGAAGATGAAGAGAAGCGGGGTGGCTAAATCTACGCAATTTTTAAAGAGATAAGACGATAAACCGTCTATATCTATAATTTTTTGTTGAAACGGATGTATTTCCTTTTGAACACCAAAGACCTTGTCGTCTTGGATTTTTTTTTTTAAATTTATTCCTCAAATTCTTTAGCCTCTTGAGCCCAGAAGTATACCATGGGATTTTGTAACATTTATTTGTTTTCTTCGGGATATAGTTAATGCAAATCTTATTGATAAGGTCTTTGAAGGAATTAAAACACTGTGCCAGATCTTTACCAGAAAAAATAGCTTCCCAATCAAGCAAAGATACTTTTCGAGAAATTATATCGTTTAAATAAAAAACTATGAGGAGCATCTTCGATAACTATGCTTTCAAAATTATAAAATTCAACTTCCAAAACTAGCGGGATATGGTGAATACCGGAACACGACAGTGGACCAAGACACTCAGTTAGGGAATAATTAATATTATCATTAATAAATATAAGATCAAGTGTTCTTGATAACTGATTTGTGAAGCTATTTATCTGACAGAGGTTCACACTTAAGAGATTAGCAGTAAGGTAAATTTTAGAGGAACTATTTACATTTTTAGGAAGAAGTGTAAAGTTATTTTCGACATACGACCATTCGATATTTGGTAAGTTAAAGTCGCCTAATATACAAATGTTACTACCATCCTGAGTATGTAATAGATTAACAATATTGTAAACATGCGATTTATATATGGAATCCGTACTAGTCGGAGGAATATACGAAGCACACACAAACAACTTGAGCTGCCTTGAACTGAGACACAAAGCTGGTCGAGCAACAAATCCATATCAAACAGTTCCACGAGCGATGACCGAAAATGGCGGCGTACGGCAATTAAAACTCCACCACCTCTGGAAAGACCAGTTTTGCAATAGTCTCGATCTTTGCGATAAACATTGTATACATTTAGGTCAAAGAATTCGCCATTCGAAAAATTGGAGTTGAGCCATGATTCAATAACCAATAGACGATAAATTTCCCATTTCAAATATAGAAAACCTTTTAGACCAGTTAGGACGTTCGCAATATTTTACAACAATTGATTTAGCGAAAGGATCTCACCAAATTCTTGTAAAGGAGGAAGATCGTTAAAAAACAGCTTTTTCTACTCCTTATGGGCATTATGAATTTGTTCGTATGCCATTTGGATTAAATAATGCTCCTGCAACCTTTCAAAGGCTTATTAATTTTGTATTTAAAGATTTAATAAATAAGATTTATGTTGTATATCTTGATGATATATTAATTTTTTCGACTAGTTTTCAAGAACATGTAAATGATATAAAGATAGTTTTTTCAAAATTGAAGGAGGCAAACCTTCGTATTCAAATTAATAAATGCAAATTTTTGCAAAAGAAACATTGTATTTAGGGCATGTTTTAACAACTGAAGGTGTTAAACCAAATCCTGCCAAAGTTGACCAAATTTTTAAACCTCAAATACCGAAGACTATTAAACAAATTAAATAATTTTTGAGTATAACCGGATATTATCGTAAATTTATAAGAGATTATTATATATATTATCTGCCCGATAAAGTGACCTTTAAAACTAAAGGTAAGATGAGATAACGGGCCTAAAAGACAAATATTAAAATTCATGCACAGGAATGTAAAGCAGGAATTATTAGCTTTCAAATGTTGTTAAAAAAATCTGTAGCATTACTACAAGCCGAAACATAATAATTTCAGTTGGTGCATGTTTTCATCACCTTAGGAAAAATTGCAGTATCTACACTGAGAGAAATGCATTGAATGTTGTGACAATATCGCTATTGATAGCGACGAGTTTGATGCAATATTCATTCAGAATGAGCGAGTTATCAAATATTATTTGCTCCCAATAAAAAGTAAAATGACATGTCAACCATTTCGATATGATATACTATTTTTTATATTTATGGATAGAATACTAATATATTTGAACGACATGTCCATATCTATGGTCGTGATATGAATTTCTATTGTCGGTATATCCATATCCATATTTACTGCATAGTAATAATGGTAGAGACAGCGCATTAATATATACTAGTATATCCCGTGGTCGAAATTCGACCAATTTAAAATAGTTGAACTTATTCAAACATCTGATCAACTTTTTGTCAATAGCTGCCTTTAGGACCCGTGGCCGAACCTCGACCAACTTAAATGTATACATTAAAAACTCATCTATAGGCAAAATGAGGCCATCAAAGAATTTAAAAAATAGCGGCTGTTATTATATAATCAAAATATTAAATTACAGCAGCCCTTTCCAAAATTATTTATGGCAAATGCCATGCAAATACTCGGTTTTCGAGATTTTATGTTGCACTTGAATAATCGGATGATGACATTGTGCTTAACAAATAGCCACTAATTTATGCGATCGTTTTGAGCAGGTGAAGAACAAAAAAATATTAGGTTGAAAATTAAGTAAATTGTAATAGTTAAGATTAAAGGTTTTTTAATATAAAAAAAAAACATAATTTAAGATAAAAACGGAATATTCCGCAACCGGGTCTTGCAACTGTGCACACCGTATTCTATACGCTCACCGCCGCGCCATTACCTTATGCACAAAGCAGTTTAAGAATTAACAATATACCAACAACAAAGATAGACTATTAAAATAATAATGGACCAAAGTACTCAATGAGCGAGGGAATGAAAATAATTTCTCTCTCATAATAGGACGTGTTTAATGAGGGAGAGAATGAAGATAAAGAGTGGTTTCCTTTGAAGTTCAGCCAACTTCGAAATATGAGTTTGACGCTATTACTCTAACTCTCAAAGAGCGAGAGAATCAAAATATTTCCATTGCTGGTATTTTACACACATATACAAATTTCTCAAAATAAGCGTGGTACTCCAACAACAGTAGCCATATTGAATTATTATTTTATATTTTGTTGAAACATTTTTTTTGTTTGGTGGTACGCAAGCCAACTTTGATTGCGACATATTTTTTTCAAATTAAAAGTTTGACCATGGTTGCCCTATTTCACATTTTAATAATGGTGTTATGAGAACATAAAACTTTGTAGAATTTCATTTTAAACAAATCTATTACATCGGAATTTTTCCGAGCAGTTCTAGCGGTTTCAAGATATCCAATTCAGCCTGCAACTTCTCATGCCCTTGGTGTCTTGTCCATAATCAATTCCTTGAATAAATTTTTTTAATATGGAATTCTACAATTAAGTGAAGCTTTATTGGGCTTTTGAATCTCTATTTAGATATACATATATACATACATATTAGAGCTTTATGGATAAATATAATTTTGATAACGTTTTCCCAAAAAATTGTATAGTTAAATTACATTTTATTATAAGTATATGTAATTGAAAATTTAATTTTTTCATGATTTTATGGCACAACAATATAACATTTTTAGTTTTTCATTTGTTTATTTAAACTTTGGAATATAAGGCGACGATAGTTATCTCATTTTTATTATAGAATTCTACGAAAAAGATGTTTGATTTTTATTTTTTTAAAAAAGCAAATTTTCATATTATATAGAATTGACGGCAATGGGTGTATCTATTTCAATCTCATTCTTTTTTTTTTTTTTTTCTTGATGAATTTCAATACAGAAAGTTAAAACATTGATTGCTTCTTTCCTAAAAATTTTATTTTTAAACTATTTTCGTTTATAATAAAGCGTGCGAGATATGAGAAAAACAAATTGTTACTTTTTTTTAATCCTTTGGTACATAACAACACATATTGGGGCAACTCTCATGCGGAAACAAATTGGCTATTCGCGCCGACGCCATCTATTTGGAGTGTAACATTTCAATATACATATGAGTTCAACGCCGAATCTACTGTTTGAACTCAATGAGCGAGAGAATTGGAGTGTTTACGCATATATGTATATGTGTATATAAATAGATATGAGTATGAAATTGGTTTGACGTTTATTTTGAAGGGGTGGAAATTTGGAAATATGAGTTCGTGTAATATTAAAGAGTATTAATGAGCGAGAGAACGAAAATAGAGAAGTATGGGTTGTATTTAAAAAAAATGTATTATACATGGCGTGGTTTTAAAACTTTTTAGTGGGGGTAAATTACAAATTCTGGTTAGGTCAAAAAAAGTGTGAGGGTTTTCTATCTTTTTTCTTCAACCATAACTTAGCAATATTTAAAAGACACTTTATATGGATTTTTCTTTTGATTTAAAGAAAAAAAAATTTATATTGATTTTTAAAAAAATTCTATTCAATTTGGTCTAGACTTGTTTGGGGCTCGGGTTGCAAATCTGCCCTTTTAAAAGTTAATACATATATACATTTGAAAAGAAATTATTTGTTGTCTTCAGTAAAATTATCACTTGGTTTAGTTCAAAATAATGTAGTATCCATAAAATATTTTGTCGATTTTTATACTTTAAATAAGGAATTTGTCAGCAACTCTATCTCAATCGATAGAATTTGAAAAAAAATTCGCAAATTGCAGCTTTCATCTTCAAAAATTTGAGCAGTCGGACTTATATTAATGGTAATTTTTTGAAATAATTACCAAAAAAAAAAAAAAAAAAAAAAAAAAATTGTATAAGCGGTTATAGCATTTCTATAATGGGTGGTATGTATGTATATTTATGATATAAAATTATTATTTCACATGGCTTTCCGTAAACTAAAAATATTCGCACCAAATTTTTTTCTTCTCGAAAATAGAGATCACAAACATAAAAATATTGTTTATAAAAATATTAAAAAGTCAAGATTAGAAATATAAAAATATATAAAAAATATAAACAATTTTCAATGACAAAAAAGAAAAAAAATTTTGGCCTATAGCTGTGTAACTAACTGTACTCGAACCATCAACCGCTCGACCACTACCCACTAACGCTTCCCACTGGGCTATCGCTTTATTTACAAATTGATTGTCAGATAACCAATTTAAGTTGCATGAAAAATTTGAGGGAGAGAATGAAGATAAAGAGTGGTTTCCTTTGAAGTTCAGCCAACTTCGAAATATGAGTTTGACGCTATTACTCTAACTCTCAAAGAGCGAGAGAATCAAAATATTTCCATTGCTGGTATTTTACACACATATACAAATTTCTCAAAATAAGCGTGGTACTCCAACAACAGTAGCCATATTGAATTATTATTTTATATTTTTTTGAAACATTTTTTTTGTTTGGTGGTACGCAAGCCAACTTTGATTGCGACATATTTTTTTCAAATTAAAAGTTTGACCATGGTTGCCCTATTTCACATTTTAATAATGGTGTTATGAGAACATAAAACTTTGTAGAATTTCATTTTAAACAAATCTATTACATCGGAATTTTTCCGAGCAGTTCTAGCGGTTTCAAGATATCCAATTCAGCCTGCAACTTCTCATGCCCTTGGTGTCTTGTCCATAATCAATTCCTTGAATAAATTTTTTTAATATGGAATTCTACAATTAAGTGAAGCTTTATTGGGCTTTTGAATCTCTATTTAGATATACATATATACATACATATTAGAGCTTTATGGATAAATATAATTTTGATAACGTTTTCCCAAAAAATTGTATAGTTAAATTACATTTTATTATAAGTATATGTAATTGAAAATTTAATTTTTTCATGATTTTATGGCACAACAATATAACATTTTTAGTTTCTCATTTGTTTATTTAAACTTTGGAATATAAGGCGACGATAGTTATCTCATTTTTATTATAGAATTCTACGAAAAAGATGTTTGATTTTTATTTTTTTAAAAAAGCAAATTTTCATATTATATAGAATTGACGGCAATGGGTGTATCTATTTCAATCTCATTCTTTTTTTTTTTTTTTTTTTCTTGATGAATTTCAATACAGAAAGTTAAAACATTGATTGCTTCTTTCCTAAAAATTTTATTTTTAAACTATTTTCGTTTATAATAAAGCGTGCGAGATATGAGAAAAACAAATTGTTACTTTTTTTTAATCCTTTGGTACATAACAACACATATTGGGGCAACTCTCATGCGGAAACAAATTGGCTATTCGCGCCGACGCCATCTATTTGGAGTGTAACATTTCAATATACATATGAGTTCAACGCCGAATCTACTGTTTGAACTCAATGAGCGAGAGAATTGGAGTGTTTACGCATATATGTATATGTGTATATAAATAGATATGAGTATGAAATTGGTTTGACGTTTATTTTGAAGGGGTGGAAATTTGGAAATATGAGTTCGTGTAATATTAAAGAGTATTAATGAGCGAGAGAACGAAAATAGAGAAGTATGGGTTGTATTTAAAAAAAATGTATTATACATGGCGTGGTTTTAAAACTTTTTAGTGGGGGTAAATTACAAATTCTGGTTAGGTCAAAAAAAGTGTGAGGGTTTTCTATCTTTTTTCTTTAACCATAACTTAGCAATATTTAAAAGACACTTTATATGGATTTTTCTTTTGATTTAAAGAAAAAAAAATTTATATTGATTTTTAAAAAAATTCTATTCAATTTGGTCTAGACTTGTTTGGGGCTCGGGTTGCAAATCTGCCCTTTTAAAAGTTAATACATATATACATTTGAAAAGAAATTATTTGTTGTCTTCAGTAAAATTATCACTTGGTTTAGTTCAAAATAATGTAGTATCCATAAAATAATTTGTCGATTTTTATACTTTAAATAAGGAATTTGTCAGCAACTCTATCTCAATCGATAGAATTTGAAAAAAAATTCGCAAATTGCAGCTTTCATCTTCAAAAATTTGAGCAGTCGGACTTATATTAATGGTAATTTTTTGAAATAATTACCAAAAAAAAAAAAAAAAAAAAAAAAAGAAATTGTATAAGCGGTTATAGCATTTCTATAATGGGTGGTATGTATGTATATTTATGATATAAAATTATTATTTCACATGGCTTTCCGTAAACTAAAAATATTCGCACCAAATTTTTTTCTTCTCGAAAATAGAGATCACAAACATAAAAATATTGTTTATAAAAATATTAAAAAGTCAAGATTAGAAATATAAAAATATATAAAAAATATAAACAATTTTCAATGACAAAAAAGAAAAAAAATTTTGGCCTATAGCTGTGTAACTAACTGTACTCGAACCATCAACCGCTCGACCACTACCCACTAACGCTTCCCACTGGGCTATCGCTTTATTTACAAATTGATTGTCAGATAACCAATTTAAGTTGCATGAAAAATTTGAGGGAGAGAATGAAGATAAAGAGTGGTTTCCTTTGAAGTTCAGCCAACTTCGAAATATGAGTTTGACGCTATTACTCTAACTCTCAAAGAGCGAGAGAATCAAAATATTTCCATTGCTGGTATTTTACACACATATACAAATTTCTCAAAATAAGCGTGGTACTCCAACAACAGTAGCCATATTGAATTATTATTTTATATTTTTTTGAAAAATTTTTTTTGTTTGGTGGTACGCAAGCCAACTTTGATTGCGACATATTTTTTTCAAATTAAAAGTTTGACCATGGTTGCCCTATTTCACATTTTAATAATGGTGTTATGAGAACATAAAACTTTGTAGAATTTCATTTTAAACAAATCTATTACATCGGAATTTTTCCGAGCAGTTCTAGCGGTTTCAAGATATCCAATTCAGCCTGCAACTTCTCATGCCCTTGGTGTCTTGTCCATAATCAATTCCTTGAATAAATTTTTTTAATATGGAATTCTACAATTAAGTGAAGCTTTATTGGGCTTTTGAATCTCTATTTAGATATACATATATACATACATATTAGAGCTTTATGGATAAATATAATTTTGATAACGTTTTCCCAAAAAATTGTATAGTTAAATTACATTTTATTATAAGTATATGTAATTGAAAATTTAATTTTTTCATGATTTTATGGCACAACAATATAACATTTTTAGTTTCTCATTTGTTTATTTAAACTTTGGAATATAAGGCGACGATAGTTATCTCATTTTTATTATAGAATTCTACGAAAAAGATGTTTGATTTTTATTTTTTTAAAAAAGCAAATTTTCATATTATATAGAATTGACGGCAATGGGTGTATCTATTTCAATCTCATTCTTTTTTTTTTTTTTTTTTTTCTTGATGAATTTCAATACAGAAAGTTAAAACATTGATTGCTTCTTTCCTAAAAATTTTATTTTTAAACTATTTTCGTTTATAATAAAGCGTGCGAGATATGAGAAAAACAAATTGTTACTTTTTTTTAATCCTTTGGTACATAACAACACATATTGGGGCAACTCTCATGCGGAAACAAATTGGCTATTCGCGCCGACGCCATCTATTTGGAGTGTAACATTTCAATATACATATGAGTTCAACGCCGAATCTACTGTTTGAACTCAATGAGCGAGAGAATTGGAGTGTTTACGCATATATGCATATGTGTATATAAATAGATATGAGTATGAAATTGGTTTGACGTTTATTTTGAAGGGGTGGAAATTTGGAAATATGAGTTCGTGTAATATTAAAGAGTATTAATGAGCGAGAGAACGAAAATAGAGAAGTATGGGTTGTATTTAAAAAAAATGTATTATACATGGCGTGGTTTTAAAACTTTTTAGTGGCGGTAAATTACAAATTCTGGTTAGGTCAAAAAAAGTGTGAGGGTTTTCTAGCTTTTTTCTTTAACCATAACTTAGCAATATTTAAAAGACACTTTATATGGATTTTTCTTTTGATTTAAAGAAAAAAAAATTTATATTGATTTTTAAAAAAATTCTATTCAATTTGGTCTAGACTTGTTTGGTGCTCGGGTTGCAAATCTGCCCTTTTAAAAGTTAATACATATATACATTTGAAAAAAAATTATTTGTTGTCTTCAGTAAAATTTAAGATTTCCGCTTATCACTTGGTTTAGTTCAAAATAACGTAGTATCCATAAAATATTTTGTCGATTTTTATACTTTAAATAAGAAATTTGTCAGCAACTCTATCTCAATCGATAGAATTTGAAAAAAAATTCGCAAATTGCAGCTTTCATCTTCAAAAATTTGAGCAGTCAGACTTATATTAATGGTAATTTTTTGAAATAATTACCAAAAAAAAAAAAAAAAAAAAAAGAAATTGTATAAGCGGTTATAGCATTTCTATAATGGGTGGTATGTATGTATATTTATGATATAAAATTATTATTTCACATGGCTTTCCGTAAACTAAAAATATTCGCACCAAATTTTTTTCTTCTCGAAAATAGAGATCACAAACATAAAAATATTGTTTATAAAAATATTAAAAAGTCAAGATTAGAAATATAAAAATATATAAAAAATATAAACAATTTTCAATGACAAAAAAGAAAAAAAATTTTGGCCTATAGCTGTGTAACTAACTGTACTCGAACCATCAACCGCTCGACCACTACCCACTAACGCTTCCCACTGGGCTATCGCTTTATTTACAAATTGATTGTCAGATAACCAATTTAAGTTGCATGAAAAATTTTCATTCGCTTATTACAGATAAATGAAGCAGTATTGGTTATATATTAGATAATTGTGCACTGCCTTAGAGGTATGCCAACAAATAAATATGCATTTCATAAATATTTATGCATATTTAGTATGGGTTTAAGCTTGGCAATGCTTTATATGTAAAATTTGTTAGCCTATTAATATAATAGATTGGCGAAATGTAAATTTTTCTGGTAATCATAATAGTTCAACAATTTTTACTATGGATTTTCTAACAATATTACAACTTGTTGGAGCGTTTTTTTTAATTCAAAATTTTTGGAATTTCTTATGATTGAACATTTTTCTAAAAATTGTATAATATGCCGTAGCCGAATGGTAGAATACTGGGCTAACGTGCCAGAGGAGCATGGTTCGAGTCTCACTGAAACCAGATGTCAAATTATATAAAATTTTGTTTTTTTAAACTATTTAGAATTTATCAATAGTTTATATGGATAACATTTCAATAGTGATTTATCAAAAAAGCATTGATGAAACATCCATATTCATTGATGGGACAGAATTATCAATTTTTATTTAATGTGATATCAATAATAATGGATGTTCCATCCATAGATTTCCCTCCGTGTATATATTAATACCCTAACTCTGCTGTACTACTTTACTGCACTACACTAGACTACTATTTTTTTTGTCTCTTTACTACTATTTTTTTTAGTCTCTTTTAGATGGAATAAATTGGTCGCATTTGTTCAAGCATGTCCTATGAAGACACTAATTATACCCCTTTTATGCCAGAATGGGTATAAGTGTATACTACTTGCAGGACACCTGACTTCGATTCTCGGCGAAGGCAAAAATTTAAAAAGGTTTTTTTTTTTTAATTTTTATGTTTTAAAGCAAGGAAAACTAAAAACATCAGAGTTCTGACAATCGAGGTGTCTACCATGACGCCAGCAACTACTTATACTTGTCAGCGTCTAATTACAGTTTTGCTCGAAATGAGACAATTGGGGATATTTTTCTGGCCAATCTTCAACTGTATGAAAAGTATATTTTCTGCTTATAAAACATACTTTTAACCCCCTAAAAATTTTATAAGTGTAGAGCAGTAAAGTAGTAGGTACAACAGAGTTAGGGTATTAATATATAATACTGCAATTTTTCCTAAGGTGATCTAAACATGCACCAACTGAAATTATTATGTTTCGGCTTGTAGTAATGCTACACATTTTTTTTAAGAACATTTGAAAGCTAATAACTCCTGCCTTACATTCCTGTGCATGAATTTAAATATTTTTGTTTTAAACAAATTTTTTTAAAGCTATTTTTTGAAAATTACAATTCTGATGTTGGGATCAAAATTTTTAATGCTATAAAACTACCTTCACTTTTTTGTATGAAAAATACATTTTCTGCTTAGAAGATATACTTTTCCAATATTTTATTTCTCTAAAAATTTCATAAGTAAAAAAACTATTTAAAAATCGAAAAAGCTTAGCACATTAAATTATCAAAGTAAAAAATGTTGTTTCATACAAAAAAGTGGAGTTACTTATGTAAAAAGGTGCATTAGTAAAAGTTCGTATGGTATTTCCCTGCAAAAAATACGATTAGTCCGGGATAAATCCAGAGGAAAAGTAGACTACTACTTTTTTAGTCTCTTTTAGATGGAATAAATTGGTCACATTTGTTCGAGCATGTCGTATGAAGAGTAATTGTAAATGTTTACTACTTGCAGGACACCTATATTCGATTCTCGGTGGAAGCAAAAATTGAAAACTGTTTCTTTTTTTTAATTTTACGTTTTTATATTATTTTTTCATCATCATCATCATTTATTGGCGCTTAACCGCCTAAGCGATTTTGGCCGTTTCGTATCAAAGCACGCCAGTCATTCCTTTTTAGCGATAACCGACGCCAATTGGAAACCCCAAGGGAGTTCAAGTCATCCTCCACCTGTTGTCTCAGTCGAGGCCTCCCCCTTCCTCTGCTGCCGAATTCAGGCGACGATAGGAAAACCTTCTGTGCTGGAGCTTCTTTGTCCATTCGCATAACATGGCCCAGCCAGCGGAGTCTTTGGGCTTTAATTCGCTGGACTATGGTCAGATCTGCGTAGAGCTCGTACAGCTCATCGTTAAATTTCCTTCGATACTCGCCGTTGGCATCACGGGAAGGACCATAAATCTTCCGGAGAACTTTTCTCTCAAATACTCCAAGGGCCATCTCATCTTCTCTTGACATTGTCCATGAATCTGAGCCATACATCAGGACAGGTATGATGAGAGACTTATAGAGCGTGGTCTTTGTTCTTCGAGAGAGGACTTTACTTCTCAATTGCCTACTCAGTCCAAAGTAGCACTTGTTGGCAAGAGTGATTCTCCGCTGGATTTCTAGACTGATATTATTTTCGGTGTTAATACTGGTTCCCAAATAGACGAAGTCTCTCACAGTTTCAACTATCAACAGTGACATGGCTGCCAAGGCGCAGGTGCGCCGATTCTTTCTTTGATGACAGCAAATACTTCGTCTTGTCCTCGTTCACGGCAAGACCCACTTTTTTCGCTTCCTTATCCAGTCCAGAGAAGGCAGCGCTTACGGCGCGGTTGTTAAGGCCAATGATATCAATATCATCGGCATACGCCAGCAATTGCACGCTCTTGTAAAAGATTGTACCATTGCGGTTTAGCTCTGCTGCTCGAATTATCTTCTCCAGCATCAGATTGAAGAAATCGCACGAAAGGGAGTCGCCCTGTCTGAAGCCTCGTTTGGTTTCAAATGGCTCAGAGAGGTCCTTCCCGATTCTAACGGAGCTGTTGGTATTGCTCAACGTCATTTGGCAAAGCCGTATAAGCTTTGCAGGGAAGTCAAATTCAGACATGGCGGCATACAGGCAACTCCTTTTTACGCTGTCAAAAGCGGCTTTAAAATCGACAAAGAGATGGTGAGTGTCGATTCTCTTATCATGGGTCTTCTCCAGGATTTGGCGTATCGTGAAAATCTGGTCGATGGTAGACTTACCAGGTCTAAAGCCACACTGATAAGGTCCAATCAGTTTGTCTACGATGGGCTTCAGCCTTTCACACAACACGCTAGAAAGAACCTTATATGCGATATTAAGAAGACTAATTCCGCGGTAGTTGGTGCGGTTAGCGGGATCGCCTTTCTTGTGGATTGGGCAAAGCACACTTAAATTCCAATCCGGAGGCATGCATTCCTCTGACCATATTCTGCATAAGAGCTGATGCATGCTTTTTACCAGCTCTTCGCCTCCGTGTTTGAACAGCTCGGCGGGTAGTCCGTCTTTTCCAGGCGCTTTGTTGTTTTTGAGCCGGGATATAGCTATCCTCACTTCATCATAGTCAGGTGGTGGGACGACTTTTCCATCGTCAGGGATTGGGGTATCGGGTTCGACGTCTCCCTCGCAATTTAGCAGTGAGGAGAAGTGCTCCCTCCATAATTTAAGTACACTTTGTACGTCGGTTACCAGGTCGCCATTATTGTCCTTACAGGAGCTTGCCCCGGTCTTTTCATAGAATTTTCGGGCATCATTCCTGTCAGCCAGCATCTCAAGCTCCTCACACTCACGCCTTTCGGCCTCACTTTTCTTTTTTCTGAAAAGGCGTCTCTCTTCCTTCTTTGCCTCACGATATTGTTGCCATACACTGCGGGTTGCGCCCGCTCGCAACGTCTCCTTGTAGGCAGCGTCCTTTTTTTTTTTTCGAGGCAGTTTTGCATTCCTCATCGTACCAGTTGTTCTTGCGGGCTCGCTGGAACCCTATAGTGGCCTCAGCGGCGGTACGCAATGAGTGAGAGATATGCTTCCATTGCTCGGTTACATCGTTAGGTCGAGGATTGCCCTCTGCTAGCAGGTGTGAGAGTCGAGTTGTGAAATTATCAGCTGTCTGTGTCATGCGCAGCTTCTCGACGTCAAACTTTCCTTCCGTTACTGTGCGCACTTTCTTCGTTGCACAGAGGCGTGTGCGTATCTTGGCTGCGACAAGATAATGGTCAGAGTCAATATTGGGACCACGCAGTGTACGCACGTCCAGAACGGTGGAGCTATGTCTGCCGTCAATCAAGACATGATCAATCTGGTTTCTAGTTCTTTGATCAGGGGACAGCCATGTGGCTTGGTGTATTCGCTTATGCTGGAACCTGGTACTACTGATGACCATATTGCGAGCAGCGGCGAAGTCAATCAACCTAGTGCCGTTGGGGGATGTTATATCGTGGAGACTGAATTTTCCAACTGTGGGACCAAAGACTCCTTCCTTGCCCACCTTGGCATTAAAGTCGCCGAGCACGATTTTGATATCATGCTGGGGCAGCGATCATAAGTCTGTTCAAGTTTATCGTAGAAGGAGTCCTTCTCTGCGTCGTCCGTCTCCTCTGTCGGCGCATAGGCGCAGATAAATGTTATGTTGAAAAACCTCGCCTTGATGCGGATCGCAGCGAGACGCTCGCTCACAGGAGTGAACGCTAATACTTGGCGGCGAAGTCTCTTTCCCACCACGAATCCTACACCACGCGCTTTGCCGCGTGTCTGGCCACTGTAGTATACGTCACAAGGTCCGATGGTCGTCTTTCCTTGTCCCGTCCATCGCATTTCCTGCAGGGCGGTGATGTCAGCCTTTGCGTTCATGAGGACATCAACCAGTCGGGCAGCGGTACCATCCCTTGAAAGGGTCCGGACATTCCAGGTACATGCCCTAATATCCTTCTCGTAGTCCTTATTTCGTTTTGCCGGGTCGTCAACATTAAAGGGGGTTCTCATCCGAGGCTTTATTAAAATTTTCAGTGGACTAAATTTTTTACGTGGCGGGTCCCAAACCCAGCGCACAACCCGTCTCCGGGATTTTGATAAAAAAATATTCACACATTTATATAGCGAGCCGCTTGCTACAAGACAGACACCCGCTTGCAGCCGCACCACGTGGTGAACAGACGCTGCGAAAAAGACCTCGGTGAGCCCTTAAACCAAGTATGTCAGAGTGGCCCCACCGGGGCTCCCTCTCTTTCTGCCGCGAGCCTAGGTAGCTCCCGTTGCCCAGAGTGCACGAACGAGGACGCAAGAGTCGGGATTGAGCAAGGTCACTTAGCAACCACACTCCATTACACTCCTATATTATTTTTTAAGCAAGGAAAATTGAAAAAAAATCAGAGTTCTGTCAATTATACTTATACTTGCCAGCGTCCAATTACAGCTTTGCTTTAACTGAGACGATTGGGGATATTTTTCTGGGCAATCTTTAACTGTATGAAAAATATATTTTCTGCTTAGAAAATATACTTTTCCAATATTTAACCCCCTAAAAATTTCATAAGTGAATTAAACTTAAAAAAAATCGAGAAAAGCTTAGAACATCTAATAATCAAAGTAAAAATGGGTATTTGTTTCCTTTAGGTGTCAACTGCTAATAAATTAGCTAAAATTATGGGAGATAGCTCAAAAGGCGGTGTTTGGCCTCAGGATCACGAATCCGGAAGCGCTTTTTAATATTTTGCTTCTCTGAAGAGATATTTGCAATCAAAGTGGCAAGTTTTCATGTGGTTATTGTAATTTTATTAGGCTGTACCTAAAAACATGCGAAAAAATGCGTGCCGTGGGTCATTTTTCGATTTTTTGACCATAACTTTCCATAGAAACAAAATATTAAAAAAGCGCTTCCGGACTCGTGATCCTGAGGCCAAAACCTGTCTTTTGAGCTATCTCCCATAATTTTAGCTAATTTATTAGCGGTTGAACCCTAAAGGAAACAAATACCCAAAAATGTGTTTTTCGTAAAAAAAAGTAGAGTTATGGTGATTTCGTTTCATCAAAAAATGCGCATTTTTTACACTCTTCAATTTTCCGTTTTCGTTTGCAAAATGAAGGTAAAACGTCAAACAGAATATGTTTTCATTTCCTAAAAACTCACACTTTTTACCCTCTGAAGCTTTGACAGGGTAGTTGGTTGCATTGAAAATCAGCTGACGAAAATTTTATTTGACAGATAAATTTGGTGAAAAAAAATTGGATTTTGCAATAACAATTGAATATGGTTGATAAGCGAAACCTAATTATTCATGCACATAGCATAGCAAACGGGCAATGTTTTTTGTTCGTTTTATCGATATAGCAGTTTCATGTAGAACGGGTACACGTTTATCACACTTTTCGGGTTTTTGCCCATAACTTTTCACTAAAACAAAAAATTAAAAATCGCTTCCGGATTCGTGATCCTTAGGCCAAAACCCGTATTTTGAGCTATCTACCATAATTTTAGATAATTTATTAGTAGTTGGGTGCTAAAGGAAACAATTACAACAAAATTCTCAAATCTTAACAGCTAATAGGTACAATGCATTAGCAAAAAATGTAAAGAGAATATTACAACATTAAAAATTAGGTAATAACAAAATATCAAACAAGCGAAGTTTAGTGGAAAGTTGAGAAAAGATTTTTATACAGTGGGCCGCTATCCCGATTCACTGACACACTTTTGTTTACATAATTATGTAACGATTCTAAAATATTTAATCTACTAATATTAGATTCAATTTTAATTAATAATTGCGGTCGCCTTCACTTATCGAGTGCTGATTCGATAACGCGTTTTCGGCGATTCCACTTTTTGGTTCAACACTTTTGATGTACTGTAACCAACACAGTAGTTTTATTGGCTTCTGGGAAGCAAGTCTTTTAATAGTTTGTTTACATGTTGGGCGGAACTCGTCGAATTAGCTAGCAATCAGCCTGTGGGGGTTCTTTAACCCTTAAACGCAACCGTCTACTTGGTTCATAAAGTTTAAAGAATTCCAAAAAAAAACAAACCCGAAGAGGTAATATGAGAATTCCAAGCCTGGAAAGTCAAAAGGCAAACATTATAGTTATGGGAAAATAAGTGGACAAGCTTCTTTTTAAACCCTCCTGCTTCTGCATCCATCTTCTTGAGGTTGGCTAGCGAAGATGTAGAGTCTTTACCCACCCTCCATGATTCTCAAACGAGCCAAGCGAGAATCCCAAATAATCCCTCAACCCCTTGTTACCATATCGCTAAGGAAAATATAGATATTCACTCCATTTATTTAAAAAAGAAACTTATATTTCTATATATTAACAAAATGTAATTTGAGATAATTAAAATTTAGTTGATAACGTGAAAACTAACAATTTAGGTTTTCGAAAAAAAAAAAAAACAATTTCTGTATATGAAATTTTAACTCAGAAGTTTTGCAAATCTCCAATGTGAGTTGCGCTTAGCAAATGAAAACCAAAACAGGGAAGAAAATAGAATAATCTCGCGAGAGTGAGAGTGAGCACTTGCAAAACAGTAAACCGGCTACACAAATCAAATGCAATTAAGGTTGTTTGTTTTTATCTATTAATTTGTTTGTTTGTGTTGTTTTTTGTTTGTAATTTTTCGTCTTTCTTCTACTTTATCATAGCCGTATGACCAGCTCTCTCACTCCCTGTCATTTACATGTCTAAAGCAAAAAAAACTAGTGGGATGCAGTGTTCGGACTTCTACCACTTTAGTGGTAGATCTACCACTTTTTTGAGTGTCTACCACTTCTACCACGAATGCTTAAAAATCTACCACCCCATTATAGCTATAAAAAAATTGAATTGCTCACAAAAAAGTATCCAAGCATCATATTACTTATTCATAGAAAAGTCAAACAGTTTAAAGAATGTTTTTGGTGGTACATGCATACTTTTCTTACAAACTTTGTTTGGTACCATTTTACAGCAAATTTTCTTCGAAAATTGTCGAGATTGCTGTCAAAAAAAAATCTTGGCCCCAGTACCGGCGCTACAATAAGGGATCCGTCATCTTTGTCTGATATTATAATTTTTGCCTACCTTTTACTGAAAAATTTTGTTTATCCCTTTTTATTCAAAGTTTTATGCATTTTCCTATCAATTGCATGAAAAATACGTGTCATTTTTACTCCCAGCCTTTCATATTTCCTCACAGATTTAAAAGTTTTAATTTTCGGATTATTGATACTGGGGTTTTTAGACACCAAACTTGACACATTTTGATGAGGATTAGGCAGTCTTGAAAAATGTTTAATAAGTGCAGACTTAAGGTAATTGAAGGGAATGCATTTTTATTGAATAAGTAGCAGTATGTTAGTTAAAAGAAAATCTACAACTTTTTGCTTAAATCTAGCACTTATTTTTGAAATTTCTACCACCAAATAAATGATTCAAGTCCGAACACTGGTGGGATGACACTAAATATGTATGTATGCTAAAAAAAAAATATGTATAAAAAAACTTTTTGGAAAATTAAATTACTTACATTGAATTAAGCAGTAAGGCCCCGCATTATGATGGATGTTCACTGTTGGAGGAATTACGTAGTAAATAAGATTATGTACATATCTACATATTTTTGGTATGTCACTAGTCGTTTTGATTAGCTATATTTTCCTTGATTGTTTGGTGGCGCAATTGATTTTTTTACTGACTTGTTTTAGTTTTCATTACTTTTTAAATTGGCTTTTGGTATGGTGTTTTTTTTATACCTTTCATGAACATGAAATGGTATTATAACTTTGGTCCGATGTTTGTAAATATGAGAAGAAGAAGAGATAGACCCATCAATAAGTATACCGAAATGATCAGGATGACGAGATGAGTTGATTTAGCCATGTCCGTCTGTCCGTCTGTCCGTCTGTCCGTCTGTCTGTTTGAACGCAAACTAGTCCCTCAATTTTTGAGATATCTGGCTGAAATTTTGTATGTGGCCACCATTTTGTAATATAGGAATCATTTGTCGGAACTGACAAGATCGGACCAGTATAACATATAGCCCCCATACAACCGATTGTTCAGATATAAGGTTTTTTGGCCAAAACTTCCGCAATTAAAAAGTTAGGAACGTAAACTTTTGCAACTCGAGTACTTTCTATTTATGTAGTGTATATAGTGAAAATCAACAAGATCGGGCAAATGTAACATATAGCCCCCATACAACCGATTGTTCAGATATAAGGTTTTTTGGCCAAAACTTCTGCAATTAAAAAGTTAGGAACGTAAAATTTTGCAACTCGAGTACTTTCTATTTATGTAGTGTATATAGTGAAAATCAACCAGATCGGGCAAATGTAACATATAGCCCCCATACAACCGATTGTTCAGATATAAGGTTTTTTGGCCAAAACTTCTGCAATTAAAAAGTTAGGAACGTAAAATTTTGCAACTCGAGTACTTTCTATTTATGTAGTGTATATAGTGAAAATCAACAAGATCGGGCAAATGTAACATATAGCCCCGATACAACCGATTGTTCAGATATAAGGTTTTTTGGCCAAAACTTCTGCAATTAAAAAGTTAGGAACGTAAAATTTTGCAACTCGAGTACTTTCTATTTATGTAGTGTATAGAGTGAAAATCAACCAGATCGGGCAAATGTAACATATAGCCCCCATACAACCGATTGTTCAGATATAAGGTTTTTTGGCCAAAACTTCTGCAATTAAAAAGTTAGGAACGTAAAATTTTGCAACTCGAGTACTTTCTATTTATGTAGTGTATATAGTGAAAATCAACAAGATCGGGCAAATGTAACATATAGCCCCCGTACAACCGATTGTTCAGATATAAGGTTTTTTGGCTAAAACTTCTGCAATTAAAAAGTTAGGAACGTAAAATTTTGCAACTCGAGTACTTTCTATTTATGTAGTGTATAGAGTGAAAATCAACCAGATCGGGCAATTGTAACATATAGCCCCGATACAACCGATTGTTCAGATATAAGGTTTTTTGGCCAAAACTTCTGCAATTAAAAAGTTAGGAACGTAAAATATTTCACCTTTAGTACTTTCTACATATGTAATGTGTATAGTGTAAGTCAGTACAATTGAACACGTATAATATATAGCCTCCATACAATCGATTGTTCCGATAACTCGGATCCTATTATTTTGTAAGTTTAAAAGTAAATATAGTTAAATTGAAACAGGCTGTACTGGGGATCGAACAATGAAAATCGTGACGCTTATTCATGAAAGGTATATAGCCTTCGGCACAGCCGAAGACAGCTTTCCTTACTTGTTTTTTTTTGTTTTCTATAATTTATTTTTTATGTTGAACTATGTATTCCGATAATATGAAAGCTAATTTTGCGAGTTAAAACCTATTTAGGTAATACAAAGAAAACATATTTGTGAGCCACAAACTGAAACAAATGCGAGGGGTTTAACTACCCCACCGCTCGATGATGGATCAAGGGAACTTCCTACTGATGCAATGCACGGCACATCACTGAGGAGATCATCCTCAGCTATGTCTTCTTGCGTTTTGCGGTGTTATATATAGTTTTTTGTTTTTTCTTTGTTGGTTTTTGGAAAAGAAGGTCCTGAATGTTCTTAATTATACCATCAAATAGAAAAGAAGTTCCTAAGTAGTGTTTTCGACCGCCCATGGTAAATAAAGGCTCATAATATTGCTGTATGAACTCCCAGACATTTGGCGGCTCAAGTAGCTTGAGCTTAGTTCATTATCAATAAAATACTCAAGTTACGCCCATTTTTTACGCTTGTCGACTGTTTATAGCAAGCATTTTCTATAGTTGCCTCTCGTCGTCGAAAAAACTACGCGCGCCTGAAGCCGTTTTTGCTCAACATGGCTAAAAAATGAATAAGTGAAAGTATAGTAATGCAAAACCTATTAGAGGAGGATGATGAAAATGATAAAACCCTATGCGGTCAAATATCTCTGACAAATTATTTGATGTGAAATCTAAAGGACCAGAAGTGTCTGCCTGTATTACTTGCTATATTGAAATGTAGTTTTCAATATATGTTATAATATTTTAATGTTTTTCCTTGATTTCAAATTAGCGAAGCAAAAACAAACTTTCGTTGTTGTTAAATATTGTTTTCCAATTACATAATAAATAAAATTATTAGAAAATAAATGAGCTTCAGCACTTAAATCACCCAGTTAAAATAGGCGTCGAAAAGACTACGCGCGACTGCTTGTGTTACAAAAAGCCGCGCGCCGCTTGAAAGTTAATAAAACTGCGACTGTGATATACACTGGAAGATTTAATAATTTAGGTGTAAAGTTTTAATGTTAAAAATATATAATTACTAGTATATACCCGCGGCCTTGCCCGCCCCTGGGAAGTACCCTTTCAACATTTTAGATAAGAATTCCGAAAGTTAAATATTGCTTTGGCTTTAGGTATTGATATTAATGTCTCAGAAAGGAATTATCGAATAGTTCATATAAACTTCAAACTTTGATATTTTTATATAATTTATTGAACCAAGGGTATTTAAAATTTTCAAAATTCCCATCAATGGGGAAAGGTAGATTGATTAAATAATTTGAGGTTTTTTGGCGATCACGTTTTGACCCATAACTCAGTTATCGATAAATTTATCGAAATTTATTGAAGTCCAAATGAAAACTGGGGCCATCCTCTTTCGTTTGATACCCATATTGTAGGGCAATTTTAAGGTTTTTGGGCAATCACATTTTCACTGATAGCTCAGTAATCGGTAAATTTATCGAAATATATCGAAGTCCAATTGAAGCCTGGAGCCATGCTCTTTCATTTGATACCCATATTGTAGTGTAATTTTAAGGTTTTTGTTCAATAATATTTTCACAAATAACTCAGTTATCGATAAATTTATCGAAATTTATCGAAGTCCAAATGAAACCTGCGGCCATCCCCTTTCGTTTGATACACATATTGTATCGCAATTTTAAGGTTTTTGGGCAATCACATTTTCACCGATAACTCAGCTATCGATAAATTTATCGAAATATATCGAAGTTCAAATGAAACCTGGGGCCATCCCCTTTCGTTTAATACCCATATTGTCGGAAAATTTTAAGGTTTTTGACAATCACATTTTCACCGGTAACTCAGTTATCGATAAATTTATCGAAATATATCGAAGTCCAAATGAAACCTCCTGCCATCCCCTTTCGTTTGATACCCATATTGTATCGCAATCTTAAGGTTTTTGGGCAATCACATTTTCACCGATAACTCAGCTGTCGATAAATTTATAGAAATATATCGAAGTCCAATAGAGACCTAGGGCCATCCCCTAGGAAGTCGTTTAATACCCATACTGTAGGGCAATTTTAAGGTTTTTGGGCAATCACATTTTCACAGATAACTCGGTTATCGATAAATTGATCGAAATATATCGAATTCCAAATGAAACCTGGGGCCATGCTCTTTCGTTTGATACCCATATTGTAGTGTAATTTTAAGGTTTCTGTTCAATAACATTTTCACCGATAACTCAGTTATCGATAAATTTATCGAAATATCTGTGGTCATAAGCAATAACAGCCTAAGTCGAATTAAGAAATTAGACCAGTTGAAATTTTTGCTGGTGATTTTGAATAGCAACATCGAGACATTTTTCAAGACATTCATTGGTCTTTTTTTACTTTCTTTACAAACAACTAAATCCAACGCCTTAGTTATAAAACAGGTTTGTTACAAAAATTCGCCAGCAAAAATTTCAACTGGTCTAATTTCTTAAGTCGACTTAGGCTGTTTTTGCTTATGATATTATATATCGAAGTCCAAATGAAACCTGGGATCATCCCCTTTCGTTTGATACCCATATTGTAGGGTATATTTAAGGTTTCTGGGCAATCGCATTACGACTGATAACTCAGTTATCGATAAATGTATCGAAATATATCGAAGTTCAAATGAGACCTGGGACCTTCCAGTTTCGTTTGATGCGCATATTGTACGAAGTTTCTACACCTGTATTCGAAATATCATAAGTTTAGGTCAAGTTTACTCAGAGTTATCTGGAAAGACACAAAAATCGGAAAGTAACGGTCCCTAGCATGGCCGTCCGGCACCGAAAATTAAAAAAAAAAGCCTATACCTCCTTCCAGACTATTAGCTGTCTGCCTACCAAATTTCAACAAAATCCGTCTTGCCATTCTCACGTTATTTAGGAACAGAAGTAAACGTCTGAACATCCAAACAGCGCTACATTCACATTTATAATATTAGCAAGATGTACAATATGGAATTATTTTGTCGCAGACGAAGAAGCGTAATTATCGTTTAAGGTTACAATGAACTTATAAAGTGTTACATTTATTGTTTACGCATATTTCGGCGACCACAGACTTAAGCTGATATTTCTTATTTTTGCTTACAAATTCCATAGACTTAAAATGTGTTAGGCCGTGTGCCAAACGGTTGAAAATCGTATATTTTGACAGAGCGATGGTAAATTCTGACAGTTATGGTGGTGAATATGAACGTTCAAATTTTGACAACCATAAACGTGAGCACAGAGATGCATTTCCTATTGACAATCAAATTACTTCACAAGAATTTATGCGCACACGCGTTATTAAACACTAAAATAAAGGAGAATGCCAAAATAAAGTAATATAAAGGCCGAAAACCACGTAAATTGAAAATTTATTCACAAAATATTTGCTTTTGCACGTGTTTTTTCCATACGTCAAAATTTACTTTTTCGTTTGGCACAGCAAAATGGAAAATATTTTTACACCATAGGAAATTTGTTCACTTCATTTTACTCTGACGAAAAGGAAGTTATAAACTTTAACAATGACTGCGCCTAAATGTGAGCAACAGATTTCCAACCTATTTAGGATAAGTAAAACTGTGCTACTTATTGACGAAAAAGTGAAATGTGATGCATGATAATGCCTAAACAGCGTTTTTTTATACCTAATTGCCCTACAACTGTTGGCGTTTGCCGACGACATCGACATCATTGGCCTCAATAATCGCGCCGTAACTTCTGCGTACTCCAAATTAGAAAAAGAAGCTGAAAAAATGGGTTTGGTGGTGAACGAAGGTAAAACGAAGTACCTGCTGGCATCATGCAAAGAGTCAGCGCATTCGAGTCTTGGCAACCACGCCACTGTTGGCAGCAATAATTTCGAGATAGTAAGGGGCTTTGTATACCTGGGAAGCAGCATTAAAACCAACAACAATGTAAGCCTGGAAATCCATCGAAGGTAACTCTTGCAAACAAATGCTACTTTGGGCTGAGTAGGCAATTGAGAAGTAAAGTCCTCTCTCGACGAACAAAAATAACACTCTATAAGTCACTCATCGTACCCGTCCTGCTATATGGTGCAGAAGCATGGACACTGACAGCTTCTGACGAGGCGGCTTTGGGAGTATTCGAGAGAAAAATTCTTCGACAGATTTATGGACCCCTAAAAGTTGGCGACGACGAGTACCGAAGATGATATAATGATGAGCTGTATGAGCTTTACGCAGACGTCGACGTAGTTCAGCGAAATAAAACCCAGCGGCTTCGCTGGCTAGGTCACGTGGTGCGAATGAACGAAGACGCTCCGGCCCAGAAGGTATTCTTATCGGCACCCGCCGAGGAGGCAGATCTGAGAACACGCGGGGTCTCCAATTGGCGCCAGTTGGCTCAACAATCGCCAAGGCGGTTAATGGCTATTTTAAGTAAGTAATTGCCCTACATTAGCGCAAATTCCGAATTAACTCCCTTATTGGGAATTAACTTGAGCAAAATCTTCATTATGAATTCCCAAAAAAGAAGACGATTTGATCAGATTTAAGAAATTTGCGCTGGCAACACCCTTCAGATAAATAAACAACAACAGCAAAAATGCAAGCAAAGTAAGGGTAGCTGTACTGATAGATGTCGCGGTGGTTTGTAAAATGCGACTATCGACAGCTAGATGTCGCCGAGGTTGGTAAAAATATGGTGCAATAACAACCAAAGAAGTAATCCTCAATGCTGTTAATCTTCAATTTTGTGTGTGTCAGGGTAAAATTTGGATCTGATTAAAGAAGATTTATTGGAGATACTCTCCGTATGTGTATCCATAGCATAATTCACATTCTCGAAGTCGGAGATTATCCTAGCCCATGGGGCTACGTGAAATTTTGACAACCATAAATGTGAGCACAGAGATGCATTTCATATTCTCAATCATATTACTTAACAAGAATTTATGCGCATACGCGTTATTAAACACTTAAATATAAAAGAACACCAAAATAAAGCAATATAAATGCTGAAAACCACGTACATTGAAAATTTATTCATAGAATATTTGCTTTTACACGAGCTTTTTCCATACGTCAAAATTTACCTTTTCGTTTGGCACAGCAAAATGGCAAATATTCGTTCACCATAGGAAATTTTTTCACCTCATTTTATTCTGACGAAAACAAATACCGATTAACACACAGCCTTTAATCAGATCACACAAAATTGAAGATTTACAACATTTTTTGGGCGCTTGATGTCTCTGAGACAACAAAGTTCTGGTAAAGTTATAGGGTAATCTTTACCATACTTTGGTTTTCCCAGCGACATCATTCGGCTGCTAGCGGCAATAAAGCCGCGTGGTAAGTAAAGTTACTGTTGGAATATGGCAATAAGGCCAAACGACTAAACTTAATATAGAACGATAAATGGGATTTTTGAAATTAAGCCAGATTTTGGATTATTTTTTTCGTATAATGCATTGTTAGCGAAGCCTGAACGATGATGAAAATTGCAAAACCCCATCTAAACTGCAAGTTATACGGCTGATACATTAGCGCAAATTCCGAATTATCTCCGCTTTCGGGAGTTAACTTGAGCATAATCTTCATTATAAACTCCCAAAAATTAAGAAGATTTGAGCAGATATCATAACTATTTGACCGCTACTGTCATCGATAAATAAACAAACATCGCAACGACCACTACCAAAAATACGAGTTCGCCGCTACTGGACACTAGATGTCACCAAAAAAAGAGCGACATCTATTTTAAACCGCAAGTACTACAACCAAAGCCATCTAGTGCGCTGATTGTTAATCTTCAATTTTGTGTGTATCAGCGTAAAATTTGGATCTGATTAAAGAAGATATATTGGAGGTAATCTCCGTGTGTGTATCCATAGCATAAGTATATCAAAAGCAAAATTTCCTGGAATGAAAACTTTCAAATATCTCTTACCGTGCGCCACCTATCGTTATTTTGCGTGGAGGCAGAAAACTAAACGATGATGAAAATTTCAAGATCCTACCTCAACGGGAAGTTCGTTGAAAAACGAATTAAACGACACCGAAAACGGACCTTCATATTTCTTAACTTTTGGAAATTAATTATGTTAACACACACGTAAAATATCCGCCAAATTGGTCCATAATTACGATTTTGAGTTTTTATTACCGCGATCTCAGCCTCACATATCGAAATTTTTTTTTCATAATATTGCATTGTCATCGGGGCTATACATGGGTGCAGAGTTCAGCTCAATCGAACACCGGGAGGTGTTTCAAATTTAACTTGCAAGATTCCATTACAGACAACCGTCAAGTGAAAGTAAATAAAAGCTTGTAAAAACATGTACGTTTTTGGTTTAGTGTACTGAAAAGCTAGACACACTATTTAGAAAAATAAAGATATTCATAACATTAGCTAAAATTAGAGTCAGGCTATGGTATACTATTTGTAAGCCATTGATGGTTACATTAGTTTCCGTCCGTGCTCGAGGTGAGGAAGTATAATTTTAAGGAATATATCGTTGCTTTAATTCACAAAGGCCCTAACTGACATAAAAATTTTTACAGGAGAAGCAAAAACAAAAATTTGTTTACATTGAACGTATGTAAATATCAAGGTATAAAACCGATTAAAATAAAGTTCCGGTTTCGGTTACGGTTTGTAACGTGTTTCGGTTTCGTTCTTTAACATTTATTTCGGTTTCAGTACGGTTTCGTTCCGGTTTCGGTTTCCAAATAAAAACATCAACACAAAAAAATTGTGCTACTACAAAACTCAAATATGTACCTTAGTGTGACCGCAAGTTATATGGGAATATTTTTTTTTTTTCGTATTTTCACATGGAAACCCCCTTAGATTTGTTCCAAATTTGAAAAAAACTATATATACAAAATATTATATCGTTTGCATGATTGGTCGTGCCTTGAGCCCACAAAGTTAGCTAAAAATGCTATTTTTCTCACTACGGCTCGCTTAAATTGTTCTTAACCAGACCTGTTAATAATTGATTAGTAATCGGTAATGATTAGCATTTCATTGATTATTTTTGAGAAGCCACCTAATGATTAATTACCAATTACTTTCACTTTTTAATGATTATTTTTCAATTGATTAAAAAAAAAATAAAAAAAATCCAAAAAAAAAAATTAAAATTCAAAAGTAATCAAAAGTAATGATTGTGGACGAAATTTATTAATCCGGGACATGTCTCTATGGATAATAACCGCTTAATTTTTGATCAATTGATCATTACAAGTCTCTTTTGGACGTAGTTGGTATGCCTAGGTTTAATTTGTGTAGCATACTTAGGCTACGCTCACACTGCAACCGACTTTTTCATCCGGTCTCATCAGAGAAATTCGAACGCGTTCTATTTTATCGGGCGGCCAAAGTTTGTTTACATACGGGTGAAATCGGATGAAATCGAGGAGCTCTTTTAAAACACATGTGTGAGGATGTGTGATTGTTGCCGGACGGCCGATGAAGGTTGCAGTGTGAGCCTAGCCTTATAAGTGTTCAAATAGTACTATCCGACCGTACCCGTAGGGTATCAAACGAGAAATGTCCGACTCTAGCCGTTTACATATAAAAGGACAAATTACACTAGTTTACAGACAGACCGACAACAATTCTAAAAACGGTTGATTTGGACTTTATTGGCTTAGTAATGGCTAATACTATGAATATTTTTTTGAATATCTACAATACTCAGACATCGACCTTTTACAATTCTATTAAAAGTAGAGACGTTGAAAGTTACAAAAAAATCGCCAAAAATACAGTTTTTCCTAGATCTTGGTAATATTAAGCTTAAAGTGTTTGCAATTATACACACTAATTTTCGAAAAAATAAACAGTTCTGATTTTCACAACTTCGCATGAAAAAACATTTTTAAAATCAATTTTTTTTTTTCAAAAATCGTTAAAGTTCGACAAAATGTCGACTTTGGCCATCTATTGCTCAGCGATGGTTTGACCCACCCTTACATTTTACACGTCGTTAGAAGCGTATTTTAATTTCCTTTCGAACGAGGTATCGCTTAGCTCAATCGCATTTGCAACATTGGCAAAAAGAATTTTTGAATAAAGTGATACCTGAAAAACACAAAATTACCGATATCTGGAAATCCTACCCATACAAAAAATTTAAAAAATATGTTTTGTGCTTGGCATATCAGTGCCAATTCACCTATGTACATGAATACCTTGGTATTTTTTCAAATTAGTTATTTGTAGACTAGTGTTATCATCACTCCAACCAATATAACCATTAAACCTGGCATTTTTTCTCATATGTACATATACTTAGCGATCAAGGTTCATTCTAGAAATCCATGAGCCCCAAAGTGTAAGTAGGTGTATATATTTGCATACAAAGATACACAGATGTTTATACTTTTAACAACAAAACTTTAAAATAATAAAAAAAAAATCAAAAAAAAATTAAAAATAAATAAAAAATCAAAAAAAATCAAAAAAGCCGTTTTTGATTACTTTTGATTATTTTTGATTTTTTCTTGATTTTTTAATTTTTTATTATTTTTTTTATTTTTTTTTTATTTTTTCTAATCGTAGTCAATTAGTAATTGCTTTTTCTTGAAAGCAATTAAAATAATCATTACTAATTTAAAAAAACCTTCTAATCAATCAATAACTAATTACTAATCAAAATTAACAGCTCTGTTCTTAACTTCAGTAAAATTTATTTGATTGAAAAACTTTATTCACAAATATTTTAGGGACATACTCGTATCTGATGAACAATGTTGCTTGTATTAGTTTTTTGTAACATTAATATTTACTAGTATATCCCGTGGTCGAAATTCGACCAATTTAAGATAGTTGAACTTATTCAAACATCTGATCAACTTTTTGTCATTAGCTGCCTTTAGGCCCGTGGCCGAACCTCGACCAACTTAAATGTATACATTAAAAACTCATCTATAGGCAAAATGAGGCCATCAAAGAATTTAAAAAATAGTGGCTGTTATTATATAATAAAAATATTAAATTACAGCGGCCCTTTCCAAAATTATTTATGGCAAATGCCATGCAAATATTCGGATTTCGAGATTTTAATTTGCACTTGAATAATCGGATGATGAGATTGTGCTTAACAAATAGCCACTAATTTATGCGATCGTTTTGTCTCAAACGGTAGAAATCACTAAAATTTATAGAAGTAATCTACCGAAGTCCGATAAATAGACTACTGTGTTTGAAAAAATTTCGCAACTTCGATCTTATATCATCAAAAGTTAGACAAAAAAACCCAAATTGAATAAGCGGTTATCGCATTTCTATAATGGGTGGCATGTATGCATATGCTTTCCGTCAACTAAAAATATTCAACAATTTTTTTCTCGAAAATAGATATCACAAACATAAAAATTTTAAAAAAGTCAAGATAAGAAATATTTATATATTGAAAAAATAAAAACAATTTTCAATGACAAAAAATAAAAAATAAAAAATGTGGCCGATAGCTGTACTTGAACCATTAACCGCTCGACCACTACCCCCGACGCTTCCCACTGGGCTATCGCTTTATTTACAAATTGATTGTCAGATAACCAATTCAAGTTGCATGAGAAATTTTCATTCGCTTATTCCAGATAAATGAAGCAGTATTGGTTATATATTAGATAATTGTGCACTGCTTTAGAGGCATGCCAACAAATCCATATGCATTTCATAAATATTTATGCATATTTAGTATGGGTTTAAGCTTGGCAATTATTTATATGTAAAATGTGTTAGCCTATTAATATAATAGATGCTAGAAAAAACCAAATTAAAAAATAACGGCGAAATTTTCACATATCTTCGCATTCTTTGCCTGATGATTACAGTAGTTTACAAATAATTAATTTGAAAAAATACAAAGATATTCATGTATATGGGTGAATTGGCACTGGTATGCCGAGCTGTGAACATAGTTTTAAAAATTTTTATATGGGCAGGTTTTCGAGATATGGGTAATTTTGTGTTTTTTTCAGGTATCACTTCATTCAAAAATTATTTTCGGCAATGATACAAAAGCGATGGACACAAACGAACCTTGTTCGAAAGGAAATTAAAATACGCTTCCAACGACGTATAATATGTAGGGCTGGACCAGCCATCGCTGAGCACAAGCTGGTCAAAGTCGAAATTTAGTCGAATTTTTACGATTTTTGAAAAAATTTTGATTATAAAAATGTTTTTTTATGCGAAGTTGTAAAAATCAGGAATTTTTTCTAAAATTTGTGTGCATAATAACAAACACTTTAAGCATAATATTACCAAGATCTAGGAAAAACTGTATTTTTGACGATTTTTTTGTAAAGCATACACTGAAATAAAAAGGTTGAAAGTGCACATTGAAAATAACACATCAAAACCACTTCCACAAAGTGATTATGGCAATACTGTAAATATTATAGATATCACAAACATAAAAATTTTAAAAAAGTCAAGATAAGAAATATTTATATATTGAAAAAATAAAAACAATTTTCAATGACAAAAAATAAAAAATAAAAAATGTGGCCGATAGCTGTACTTGAACCATTAACCGCTCGACCACTACCCCCGACGCTTCCCACTGGGCTATCGCTTTATTTACAAATTGATTGTCAGATAACCAATTCAAGTTGCATGAGAAATTTTCATTCGCTTATTCCAGATATATTAGATAATTGTGCACTGCTTTAGAGGCATGCCAACAAATCCATATGCATTTCATAAATATTTATGCATATTTAGTATGGGTTTAAGCTTGGCAATTATTTATATGTAAAATGTGTTAGCCTATTAATATAATAGATGCTAGAAAAAACCAAATTAAAAAATAACGGCGAAATTTTCACATATCTTCGCATTCTTTGCCTGATGATTACAGTAGTTTACAAATAATTAATTTGAAAAAATACAAAGATATTCATGTATATGGGTGAATTGGCACTGGTATGCCGAGCTGTGAACATATTTTTAAAATTTTTTGTATGGGTAGGTTTTCGAGATATCGGTAACTTTGTGTTTTTTCAGGTATCACTTCATTCAAAAATTCTCTCCGACAATGTTACAAAAGCGACGGACGCAAGCGATACCTTGTTCGAAAGGAAATTAAAATATGCTTCCAACGCTAATATGTAGGGGTGAACCAAACCATCGCTGAGCACTGGCTTTTCAAAGTCGAATTTTTACGGTTTTTGAAAAAAATTTTATTATAAAAATGTTTTTTATGTGAAGTTGTAAAAATCAGAAACTGTTTATAAAATGTGTGTGTGCATAATAACAAACACTTTAAGCATAATATTACCAAGATCTAGGACAAACTTTTTTTTTGCGATTTTTTTTGTAAATTTCAACCTTAAATAACTTTGTAACCGACATATTTTGCAAAATGAGTTTTTTGTGGATTCTTATTCCAACGATAGTTTTCCATAATTCTAAAATAACAGAGAGCTATTTTAAGTATTTTTTGGACTCCAAGCCCAAAGAGAGAGCTATATTTATCTAGTGACATAATGGCGACATCAGACTGTTTTTTGCTTCTAACAAACATTTTATATTTTGTCACTTACAACGTTATTTGAGGCGCGCATTCATTTCTAAATTTAACTAAATTGTAACAGGTAAGTCCGATATTCAAAAAAACTCGTGGTGTCAATCATTGCTAAGCAAATAGAAGCAAATCATCATGAAATAAGAAAGGTGACAGCAAATGAACAGCTGTTAAATTTTTTTCTGCTTTTTTCTGATTTTTATTGACTTCCTGGTGTCAAAGCCAACAGCCATTATGTTTTTTTCAAACATTCAAAGTCGGGCAAAACTTAATTTGGATTTGTTTCGAAGGTTTTCTCGAAATTTTTTGTGAAATTGGCAAAAAAATAAGTGAAAAACAGAAGTTGAACGCATAACAATTAAAAAAAAACTTTTTTCCTTTTAAAATTTGTTTGCTTTACACTGAAAAAAAAAATATACAAGAAACGGCCGTCAAATTAACACTAAACCCTGTCACATTTCGTCCAACAGTGGGTAATATCAATTTTGAAAGTGACCCCCTATCATTCTTCGAATATACTATCATATTGACATGAATTACTGTAAATTTGATAGTGGACACTATCATATTGACATGAATTACTGTAAATTTGAAAGTGGGCTCATATCATTAATTGATATTTTTCAAAAAATCACATGTTTTTACTGCCAATTTTACAGTAAATACTGTAATATTTACAGTATTGCCATAATCACTTTGTGGAAGTGGTTTTGATGTGTTATTTTCAATGTGCACTTTCAACCTTTTTATTTCAGTGTATGCTTTACAAAAAAATCGTCAAAAATACAGTTTTTCCTAGATCTTGGTAATATTATGCTTAAAGTGTTTGTTATTATGCACACAAATTTTAGAAAAAATTCCTGATTTTTACAACTTCGCATAAAAAAACATTTTTATAATCAAAATTTTTTCAAAAATCGTAAAAATTCGACTAAATTTCGACTTTGACCAGCTTGTGCTCAGCGATGGCTGGTCCAGCCCTACATATTATACGTCGTTGGAAGCGTATTTTAATTTCCTTTCGAACAAGGTTCGTTTGTGTCCATCGCTTTTGTATCATTGCCGAAAAGAATTTTTGAATGACGTGATACCTGACAAAACAGAAAATTACCGATATCTCGAAAACCGGATTTTTTTCATATTAATTATTTGTAAACTACTGTAATCATCTTTTTTTCTAGATTAAATATTAATGTTACAAAAAACTAATACAGAGCAACATTGTTCATCAGATATGTCCCTAGAATATTTGTGAATAAAGGTTTTCAATAAAATAAATATTACTGAAGTTAAGAACAATTTAAGCGAGCCATAGTGAGAAAAATTGCATTTTTAGCAAACTTTGTGGGCTCAAGACACGACCAATCATTACACTGCTCTACACACATTTTGTCCTATGAACCAAATTGATTTTGAATTTTTTTCGTCGATCGTGTAGAGCAATTTCTTCCATACAAAAAAAATTAAAAGTAATTTGGTATGGAAGAAAAAAAATTTTAAAAATCAGGGGAAATTTTGAGCTACTTCTAGCTTGCACATTAGTAACGTGAAATTGACCGGCCTACAAAACTGCGTACTCAGAAATTCTCTAGAAACTCTGCCAAAAAAGTTTAAAATTTTGATTTAACTGGGAGCCACTGTACACAAAAAAAAAAAAATTCTGACATGTACATGAAAATCGCCTATACACGTGTATTTTTATTTTTTGTCCCCTTTCCGAAAAAGTCTATTTGGTCCATAGGACAGAAAAAAAGTTCGTTTTTGTACCACAGTGCTATGCAAACGATCCAAAATTGTGCATATGGGTGAAAACACAAAAGTAGTACAACTTGATGTCATCAGGCAATCAATCGGGAAGTTTTAAAGTGACTTGATATAATACAACAGTTTATGAAAATCTAGAACCCTATTTATATATCCCCTCAATTTCAATTACATATTCTATAAGCTAGTTTATAAAATTATGGAATAAATCCTCGTAACATCAGTACCCTGGCGTGTCACAATTCCTTGAACGCTTAATAAAGTTCTCGTAAAACCAAATATCCTATATTTATTCCAATATTTCTTGTTTCTATTCATTATTTAATATCTCTTTAAGACATATTTAATAGATTTACTAATATGATCTATAATAATCTGATTAAAAAAAGTGAATAAACTTTGTCATCATTTTTGTTCCTCAGTATCCTGGGCCAGGTTAAAATGTAAAATTCTCGCAAAAAATTTGCCGGACGTTGAATAATTCATTGTGCAGGTTAAATGGCAGTGCTTCAGTGAGATGTAGAACAAAAAATATAAATATTAATGGTAGCCATTATGATATCAGTTCTAGCGTAACTTTTACCCAGTCTATTTATACGGTTCCACTCAAATCGTCATTCTCCTGGCTAGCTCCTATTTTCTTCAGTGGCTATATTTCATTTTAATTTATACGTGGTTAAATGTGAGTCGTATGGACATATTATCTTAAATATATGTATAAGGTTTAGCTAGGACGTTCACTTTAGATGTAATCTCAAATTTATATGCAATTCGTCATTCTCCTGGCGTCATTCTCCTGGCTTTTGTACTGATGTTCGATATATATATATCATCATCATCATTTATTGGCGCTTAACCGCCTAAGCGATTTTGGCCGTTGCATATCAAAACACGCCAGTCATTCCTTTTTAGCGATAACTGACGCCAATTGGAAACCCCAAGTGAGTTCAAGTCATCCTCCAGCTGTTGTTTCCATCTCAGTCGAGGCCTCCCCCTTCTTCTGCTGCCGAATTCAGGTGAAAATAGGAAAACCTTCTGTGCTGGAGCTTCTTTGTCCATTCGCATAACATGACCCAGCCAGCGGAGTCTTTGGGCTTTAATTCGCTGGACTATGGTCAGATCTGTGAAGAGCTCGTTAAATTTCCTTCGATACTCGCCGTTGGCATCACGGGAAGGACCATAAATCTTCCGGAGAACTTTTCTCTCAAATACTCCAAGGGCCATCTCATATTCTCTTGACATTGTCCATGAATCTGAGCCATACATCAGGACAGTTATGATGAGAGACTTATAGAGCGTGATCTTTGTTCTTCGAGAGAGGGCTTTATCTCAATTGCCTACTCAGTCCAAAGTAGCACTTGTTGGCAAGAGTGATTCTCCGCTGGATTTCTAGACTGATATTATTTTCGGTGTTGATACTGGTTCCCAAATAGACGAAGTCCCTCACAGTTTCAAATTTGTAACTATCAACAGTGACATGACTGCCAAGGCGCAGGTGCGCCGATTCTTTCTCTGATGACAGCAAATACTTCGTCTTGTCCTAGTTCACGGCAAGACCCACTTTTTTCGCTTCCTTATCCAGTCCAGAGAAGGCAGCGCTTACGGCGCGGTTGTTAAGGCCAATGATATCAATATCATCGGCATACGCCAGCAATTGCACGCCCTTGTAAAAGATTGTACCATTGCGGTTTAGCTCTGCTGCTCGAATTATCTTCTCCAGCATCAGATTGAAGAAATCGCACGAAAGGGAGTCGCCCTGTCTGAAGCCTCGTTTGGTTGCTTTGCAGGGAAGTCAAATTCAGACATGGCGGCATACAGGCAACTCCTTTTTGCGCTGTCAAAAGCGGCTTTGAAATCGACAAAGAGATGGTGTGTGTCGATTCTTTTATCATGGGTCTTCTCCAGGATTTGGCGTATCGTGAAAATCTGGTCGATGGTAGACTTACCAGGTCTAAAGCCACACTGATAAGGTCCAATCAGTTTGTCTACGATAGGCTTCAGCCTTTCACACAACACGCTAGAAAGAACCTTATATGCGATATTAAGAAGACTGATTCCGCGGTAGTTGGTGCGGTTAGCGGGATCGCCTTTCTTGTGGATTGGACAAAGCACACTTAAATTCCAATCCGGAGGCATGCATTCGTCTGACCATATTCTGCATAAGAGCTGATGCATGCTTTTTACCAGCTCTTCGCCTCCGTGTTTGAACAGCTCGGCGGGTGGTCCGTATTTTCCAGGCGCTTTGTTGTTTTTGAGCCGAGATATAGCTATCCTCACTTCATCATAGTCAGGTGGTGGGACGACTTTTCCATCGTCAGGGATTGGGGTATCGGGTTCGAC
>CAXKVI010000004.1:56406233-56552554 GCA_964058755.1 Campiglossa producta | reverse complement strand
GGGGTAATTTTTTGGCGACTTTGACCCCCGATCCCTAGGCCCTTGTCATAGGTAAAGCTTTTAAAATTTTCACATTCTTTCTAGATTCGGGGAGGACTATCGATCTTTTTTTTTTGTGCTATAAGCAGTATCATTCTGCTGGTGGATACCACATTATTCCATTGAAATTGCCTAATAATGCTCAAAATAGCTCTCTATTTTTTTAGAATTACGGAAAACTGCCGTTAGAACAAGAATCCACAAAAAAACGCCTTTTGAAAAAAATGTCGATTACCACGTATATAAATTATATTCATCATTTATTGGCGCTTAACCGCCTAGGCGATTTTGGCCGTTTCGAATCAAAGCACGCCAGTCATTCCTTTTTAGCGATAACTGACGCCAATTGGAAACCCCAAGGGAGTACAAGTCATCCTCCACCTGTTGTTTCCATCTCAGTCGAGGCCTCCCCCTTCCTCTGCTGCCGAATTCGGGTGTCGATAGTAAAACTTTCTGTGCTGGAGCTTCTTCTTCCATTCGCATAACATGACCCAGCCAGCGGAGCCTTTGGGCTTTAATCCGCTGAACTATGGTCAGGTCTGCGTAAAGCTCGTACAGCTCATCGTTGAATTTCCTTCGATACTCGCCGTTGGCATCACGGGAAGGACCATAAATCTTCCGGAGAACTTTTCTCTCAAATACTCCAAGGGCCATCTCATCTTCTCTGGATACTGTCCATGATTCCGAGCCGTACATCAGGACTGGTATGATGAGAGACTTATAGAGCGTGGTCTTTGTTCTTCGAGAGAGGACTTTACTTCTCAATTGCCTACTCAGTCCAAAGTAGCACTTGTTGGCAAGAGTGATTCTCCGTTGGATTTCTAGACTGATAGTATTTTCGGTGTTAATGCTGGTTCCCAAATAGACGAAATCTCTCACCGTTTCAAACTTGTAGCCATCAACGGTGACTTGCCTGCCAAGGCGCAGTTGCGCCGATTCTTTCTTTGATGACAGTAGGTACTTC
The DNA here is from genome assembly GCA_964058755.1 of Campiglossa producta. NCBI lineage: Eukaryota > Metazoa > Arthropoda > Insecta > Diptera > Tephritidae > Campiglossa > Campiglossa producta. The sequence continues at coordinate 56,551,551 of CAXKVI010000004.1, read as the reverse complement.
GTCTTGTCCTCGTTCACCGCAAGACCCACTTTTTTCGCTTCTTTATCCAGCCCAGAGAAGGCAGCACTTACGGCGCGGTTGTTAAGGCCAATGATATCAATATCAGCGGCATACGCCAGCAATTGTACGCTCTTGTAGAAGATTGTGCCATTGCGGTTTAGCTCTGCTGCTCGAATTATCTTCTCCAGCATCAGGTTGAAGAAATCGCACGAAAGGGAGTCGCCCTGTCTGAAGCCTCGTTTAGTTTCAAATGGCTCAGAGAGGTCCTTCCCGATTCTGACGAAGCTGTTGGTATTGCTCAGCGTCATTTGGCAAAGCCGTATAAGCTTTGCAAGGAAGTCAAACTCAGACATGGCGGTATACAGGCAACTCCTTTTTGCGCTGTCAAAAGCGGCTTTAAAATCGACAAAGAGGTGGTGTGTATCGATCCTTTTATCATGGGTCTTCTCCAGGATTTGGCGTATCGTGAAAATCTGGTCGATGGTAGACTTACCAGGTCTAAAGCCACACTGATAAGGTCCAATCAGTTTGTCTACGATGGGCTTCAGTCTTTCACACAATACGCTAGAAAGAACCTTATATGCGATATTAAGAAGACTGATTCCGCGGTAGTTGGTGGGGTTAGCGGGATCGCCTTTCTTGTGGATTGGGCAGAGCACACTTAAATTCCAATCTGGAGGCATGCACTCGTCTGACCATATTCTGCATAAAAGGTGATGCATGCTTTTTACCAGCATCGTTCCTGTCAGCCAGCGTCTCAAGCTCCTCACACTCACGCCTTTCGGCCTCACGTTTCTTTTTTCTGAAAAGGCGTCTCTCTTCCTGCTTCGCCTCACGATAGCGTTGCCATACACTGCGGGTTGCGACCGTTCGCAACGTCTCCCTGTATGCAGCGTCCTTTTTTTCCAAGGCTGTGGTGCATTCCTCATCGTACCAGTTGTTCTTGCGGGCTCGCCGAAACCCTATAGTGGCTTCAGCGGCGGTACGTAATGAGTGAGAGATATGCTTCCATTGCTCGGTTACATCGTTAGGTCGAGGATTGCTCTCCGATAGCAGGTGTGAGAGTCGAGTGGAGAAATTATCAGCTGTCTGTGTCACGCGCAGCTTCTCGACGTCAAACTTTCCTTCCGTTACTGTGCGTACTTTCTTCGCTGCACAGAGGCGTGTGCGTATCTTGGCTGCAACAAGATAATGGTCCGCGTCGATATTGGGACCGCGTAGGGTACGCACGTCTAGAACGGTGGAGCTGTGTCTGCCGTCGATCATGACATGATCAATCTGGTTTATTGTTCTTTGATCAGGGGACAGCCAGGTAGCTTGGTGTATTCGCTTATGCTGGAACCTGGTACTACTGATGACCATATTGCGGGAAGCGGCGAAGTCAATCAACCTAATGCCGTTGGGGGATGTTACATCGTGGAGACTGAATTTTCCAACTGTAGGACCAAAGACTCCTTCCTTGCCCATCTTGGCATTAAAGTCGCCGAGCACGATTTTGATATCATGCAGGGGGCAGCGATCATAGGCTTGTTCAAGTTTATCGTAGAAGGAGTCCTTCTCTGCGTCGTCGCGTCTCCTCAGTCGGCGCATAGGCGCAGATAAATGTTATGTTGAAAAACCTCGCCTTGATGCGGATCGCAGCGAGACGCTCGTCCACAGGAGTGAACGCTAGTACTTGGCGGCGAAGTCTCTTTCCCACCACAAATCCTACACCACGCGCTTTGCCGCGTGTCTGGCCGCTGTAGTATACGTCAACAGGACCGATGACCGTCTTTCCTTGCCCCGTCCATCACATTTCCTGCAGGGCGGTGATGTCAGCCTTTGCGCTCGCGAGGACATCAACCAGTCGGGCAGCGGTACGCTCCCTAGAAAGGGTCCGGACATTCCACGTACATGCCCTAATATCCTTCTCATTGTCCTTACTTCGTTTTGCCGGGTCGTCAACATTAAAGGGGGTTCTCATCCGAGGCTTTTTCGATTTTTTCATTGGACATTGGCGGGTCCCAAACCCAGCGCACCACCCGTTTCGGGGTTTTGAAAATATTTTTACACATTTATATAGCGAGCCGCTTGCTTCAAGACAGACGCCCGCTTGCAGCCGCACCTCATGGTGAACAGACGCTGCGCAAAAGACCTCGGTGAGCCCTTAAACCAAGTATGTCAGAGTGGCCCCACCGAGGCTCCCTCTCTTTCTGCCGCGAGCCTAGAATAGCTCAGGTTGCCCAGAGTGTACGAACGAGGACGCAAGAGTCGGGATTGGGCAAGGTCACACAGCAACCACACCCCAATACACTCCAAAAAGTCAGAAAAATCCTTAATACCACGTAATAATAGCCACTTACCTTACTACTGATGACCATATTACGGGAAGCGGCGAAGTCAATCAACCTAGTGCCGTTGGGGGATGTTATATATATATATATATACGATTTTTTTTTGAGTATGTAGTATTGTAGCTCTTTAAATTTTAATATATGAGGTACAAGTTTTAAGCCGATTAGAAAGTTCCCTGATTTTTGCGAATTTTTTGCAAAAATGCAGTATACCACAAACTCCCAAACTAAAAAACAAAATATAGGGATAGATACATAATATAGTTAAGGATAGTACAACGGTTTTTTTTTAGCGGGGGAAACAACAACAACAAAAGTTATTAAAGGTCAAACTTCATATGAAGAATTTCTTAAATTGCAATTACTCGAAAAGTAGAAAAACAGATTTTCAATATTTGTATACCATTCGATAGGTACTTTGATTCCCGTGAGTTCGTTGCTGTTATTCGCGAAAAAATTAAAAAAATCCAAAAACTCACGAAAGGGTTAAAAAAGTGACCGGCCCTCCATAGGATAGTATAATAAGAAGGTAAGAAATACATACCGCGCAGCGTATATGTAAAATGTGGTAAAAATAATGTTTTCAAAATAAGCCCAAAAATGGTATCACTTTTGTATATTCACCCATATATAGTTTTTTTCTAATTTGGAACAAATCTAAGGGGTTTCCCATGTGAAAATACAAAAAAGAAAATAACGGCCACCCTAATGAACCTAAATGCAAAATAAGTCTGAATTTTTATAACTTTACTCCGGTGGTCATGACGAATTTTCTCCAATATATCGTATTAAATATTATTTCCGCTATTTATGAAAAAAAAAATTCTTAAAAATAATGGAACGTTAATATGATTGATGCTCTCTGAGACCGCCACTAAAAATTTTTTTTTCGTATGTCGTAAATTTTTTTCGATGGCTTCATTAGCCTATAGTTCAATTCTTTCGGAATTTTGATATTGAGGTCAAAAAGTGTTTTGTTTAACTATCTTCCATGAAAATTATTCAGGGTAGCCTCTTTTAAAATAAAATATGTGTCCACAAAAAAAATCAAAACCGTTTGGAACCGGTTCCCGCTTTTGAAAAGGTTTCGGTTTCGTTATTTTTCAGAATAAATAACGGTTTCGGTTTTGATAAATGAATCGGTTTTAATCGGTTACGGTTTCGGTTTCAGCCCCTGTATAGAACACATTTTCCTATACATAGCGGCATACCTAACTAAAAAAAGCGAAAACTGGACTTATACCACTTGTGCTTGAAACGGCTCATATGTGGAGCTGTTTTAAAACAACTATGTATTTAAGACATATTATATTGGTGATAGGTAGGTTAGCTTAGGTCAGAGGGCAGCTCACTTGGACACGTACTTATACGGTCCGTTGTGATACCACTCATAAACGGTGACACTAACATGCAGAGATCTTCGGAATATCCTCCAGAGACCTAAGAATATCCCAACCGAGATATCAGCGCGGCACTTATGCGAGACTTTAGAAAGTAGCTCCCAAGTGACGCCAAGAATTTGGATTTGTGGGATTTATGTTTTTGTTATTGTATAATGTGAAGCACCTTCTATGAATGACGCAGACGTTACTTATGCGATATGGACGAAAACGCTCTTCAAAACGCTAGCAGTTTAATGTTCGGTTCCAGGCGAACTAAGACTTCCTTAATTGTTCATTTTTAGTGTTACTTAAAAAAAAGCAAATCTTGCTACCTTGAACATCTTTCGTTGTTGTATTATCTTCAAAAACATCTAATAACGCCAAACATATTGCTGCTGCCTCTAATTTTGTCACACCACAAATCCTACGCACTACAGTGGGCGTACTGTTTTATGAATGTAGTCTTAGTAAATAATCTAATGCAAGGCTTGAACGAAATTCCAAATTGAAATGAGTTTTATAAACAAAAATCGTGAACCCAAAGAAACTGGTTAACGCTATCGTGGGCTATTAGGGTGTTTCCAAAAAAAATCTGTCTTTGTTCCGCGTAGAATGGCGACAAAACTAAGTAACTTCTTTAATGGACCTAGCATTTATTGAAACGAAATCCTTTAATTATACAATTAAGTAATATGAAAAATTCTATCAAAATTTAGGTGAAAAATATTACGGTGGCCTTAGACCTCACTTCGTCATATAACTCTAAAAAAGTTAGTTCAACCCCTTTTACTGCCTAAAAAATAAAAAACACGGTATGCATCGCTTTATTATACCCAGATCTGCTACTTTCATATAAATATATCTGCTGACACGGAGGTAGTTACAAACATACATATATGCAATACATGTAAATGTTATAAGGGCAGAGAAGGAAAATCCAGATATTTTTTCCCTTGGATTTGATTTCTATTACATCCAGGTTATTATAAAAACATGCAATCTTCATGAAATTGTGTCATATTGGCTTAGTTAGAAGCATTACTGCAGGAAAACAGCTTTAAAACAGTGAATGTATTTGAAAGTAAATAAGTGAAATTTTATACCTCTTTTGGGAAGATGTAAATGGCATTGATTTTGACTTATATTAACTTATTAGTACGTAGTATTCACTAATGACATCTTGACCATTAATTTAACAACTGTTGATAAACAGCCTACTTTTACTTCTTAAGCTATTCATAAAAATATAAGGCAATTTTTTTAATGTAACGCGAGTGACGAAAATAGATGTTTTTACTCATAAAAACGGACATCTTAATAAGAATAACATAAAAATACATATGTTCTAATTGACGGGTCTGCCCTTTCATCTCGATGTTTCCTTTTTGCTCTAGCTCATAAGGGTTCGTTTTTCGTGTAACGCGAGTGGCGATTTTCATTCAAGTTTTTTTAAAATAGGAGTTAAATGCCAAATTTTCACTAATATTTACTAAATTTGATAGTTATATGGCCTTCATAACACTTAACTTGCACCAGAAGGTCAAAAACCACTGTTTAGTCAATATTTAAGGTAACGGCGATTCTGCAAATTTTTATTATTTTTTTTTTTAGTTCTAACACCTATATCATCGATGAAGATCGATGTATGATAATCAGAATCAACCTATCTCAATTTTCGCGAGATTTGCAAAGGGTAATTGGACGCTTTTGCTAAAACATCAGTGACAAAATTGGTTTCTTCCTAAAAAGGCGTGGAAAATTTTAAATATATACGATGGAAATTATTGTAAGAGCATGTCAAATGCATATAGTTAAATAAACTTGTCAAAATTTAAAGCAAGACTACCTTTTAAACAAATTTAAAGTACTTAATACATACAATGAAGAAGATTAAATTTTTGATACTGAAAAATACACGTATAAAGAAGTAACGATTTGCATGTCACACTTACCTCAATTCTTAACAATGTCACATTAACAGAAATTGGTTCAAGGAAGCAATTTCACAGAGCTTAAGATTGGAAAAATGCTCCAAAATCTCTGAGCTAAAAGCGAGGACGGATGTTTTTCATAATTTTTTCTTTTAATTAATAATTAAATAAATTTTTTTTTGGCATTTTCAACAAAGCTCCTCTAGCTAGATGTGACGATATCACAATATTATTTGGAAATGTTAAATCTAAGGCATAAAGTGACTTTAACTAGTAAGATATTGTTTCTGATGTAACGCGAGTGACGATGAAAATGCCCATAAGTATTAATTTTACTTAAGACATAGAGAATACGTTGTTTATCAAAAGTAAAAGCCATAAGCTCTCGAAGAGCCGGGCACAGAATTGGCATTGCTTGGTAAAAAAGGAAGTGTAAACTTTTAGTAAATCTATCGTTGAAAACCAGTGTGTTTTACTATGAAATGTGTTAAGTGGGCGCTTGAGTAGGTGCACAAAGAGACTAATGAAATTTATCGTTTACTTAAAATACTAATAACGTACACATACACTTAAATATCTATATACTATATGAATATGTAAAATCGAAATATGTGCCCCAAAATGAACGTTTTTAAGCGTATGTCATTCTATTACTAGTTAGTTGTTGTTCAAACATCGCGGCGCATAGAATGTGAATGTGTAAATCAACGGAGAATGTGTGTTTTTTATTAAAAATATTTTACATAGTTAATCGGGATATATAAATACTTTGATAAATTTGATGTATATCTGTGCAAATTACGATGCCCATAGTTATTTTCTATTGAATAAAATCAATTTACAAACATAAACAGAACGATTGTAAATTTTTTTAAAATATTTTCCAACCTTTAATTCTACCAAGTTTTCTGTGGCCGTTTAAACTTTAAAGAAGATAATGTTGCAGAGATTGTAAATAAATAATCGTGCCAATTCTAAAAAAATTTCACTAGTGAACCGGTGCAAACCGTTTCACCTTTTTCATACATTTTTGCTCACAAATTATATGAGAGTGAGAAAATACGCAAAGTGAGAAATTGTTTAGAATCGGCCTGAATAAGAGAATCCTGTTTTAATAATTTAATACTTGATAATAATAAAACCCTTAAAAGAGATTAAGACCGAGCTTCCCTGCCAATTTGTGAATCCAGATGAATTTTACCGTGAAGATTTTTCGATGCAGAGTATAACTTTAAATGTGTGAAAGTTGCAAAAATTAGAATAGAATCTTATTTGATTAGCAAAATAAGTTAATAATTAATAGTAATAACGTGGCCGAATAAACCTCCGAGGAGATTAAGACTAAGCTTCTCTGAAAATTTTAGACTCCGAGCGGCTCTGCCGTGAAGCTTTTTCGTTGTAGAATGCCACTCAGAGGAATCATGCACAGTAAAAATAAAAGTAACTTTAATACCATTTTGGTGTTTATATATAACAACACCAAAAAAGTATTAAATTAATACCATTTTCGGTCTAATTATAGAGGAATTCAGTCGAATATTTTCTCAGGCAAAAAAAAAATTACACAGTTTTATTATATTGCCTTCACTGAGAGTCAAACTCACAATTTATTGAATACTGAACGGCGATGTCTACTATCAAGCCATCGAGTGTTTATGCTTGCTAGCGTCTAATTGCAGCTTTGTCTGCGTGCTCTGAAGAACAAACCACCGGACTTAATTAATGCTTTAATGCTAAAAAGTAATTAATTTAATACTTTTCCGGCTTTGTTTTTACACCAATAGTACTTATAACATTATAATGAGAGAGAGCGCTATAGAGAGAGCGCGTTAGTATTATTTTGGTATTATTTTAAAACTTTTTGGAATTAAAAATTTTTCAGAGTCTTAAATTAATACTATTTAGTAATAAAATTCAAATTTAATTCCAAAAAGGCTTAATTTCAATAGCGACTGGCATTAAAAGTAAACTTTCATTTTTTACTTTGGGACCACTTCCTGGGGGCAACCCCTTTTCAAACCACGTTTGTTGGTACCTGTCCCGGTACTCGAACCAAGAACGTTCGGTGGGTGTAATCGTTATACGTTCAAAGTAAATTTATTCGCGTTATTCAATCTTTGGGTTTTTTAATCGGTTGAGTGAAATAGCGCTCGGGGAAATAAGGTCCACGGGCGGTATTTCTCTTCTTTATTGGAAATAATGCCCACGAGTGTCGTTTTTTATTTTGTTTCGCTAATATTAACATTTTTTATAGTTTGACTATTGTAGTATACGTAAAAAAAGTATTTAAAAAAGCGCTGGAGCCCAAAATTTTTAATATAATACTTTTAATTTACATATGTTAGGACAGGATTTATATCGAACAAACATCAAAATTACTCTAAAAAAGCGTTCAGGTGAAATATTACAAAAAATTTCAAATAATGTTGACATAGGTTAGGTTAGGTTCAAGTGGCTACCGTAGAGGCACACCTAGGCCAGTATTAAAAGGCCCGTTGTGATACCACCAACACTAGGAAAGTCAGTTCCGGGACCCTGCCATATGGAAAATCCCGGTATTAACGGAATTCTCCACATAGCAGAATCCCGGGACTGACGTTCCTATACCGACACCGTTACTCCTCCTCGAACCATTTAGATGACTTGATGAAGGCCATCAGGTCCTTTATGTCCAGCTCCGTGACCTGGCGTAGGCTAACCAGGAAGGGAACTCCCAAAAAGCGCATTCTCGCGCCACTTAAAGCCGGGCAGTTGCAGATGAGGTGCTCCACCGTTTCCTCCTCCTCATCATCCTTACAACTCCTACAGCATCGTCGGTAGGGCACACCAAGTCTTTCTGCGTGCCTACCAATGAGGCAGTGCCCAGTCAATACGCCTATTAATATGGAGATTTCTCTTCTCCTTAGGGCATAAATTTGTCTCGATCTTTTATGATCCCATTTCGGCCAGGTTTCTTTGGATATCCGGCATCCTGGAGATTGCAGCCATCTTTCGTTGGCTTGGCGGAGTGTGTACTCCTTCAGCATAAGCTTGCAAGTGGCAAACGGCATACCTAAGCGCTCTTTATCCCGAAGAACCTGCTTGGTCGTGCCCTGCCTCGCAAGTTCGTCTGCCCTACAATTTCCCTCAATGTCCCTATGCCCCGGGACCCATGTGAGGTTCACGCGATTCTGTTGGGCCATCTCCTGTAGAGATCGACGACAGCTGAGCGTCAGTTCAGAGTTGAACGAATAAGAGCCAAGGGATTTGATGGCCGCCTGGCTGTCGCTGAATATAAAAATGTCGTGTCCGATAGTGTGTTGGCCTATCCAAGCCGCGGCGTCCATGATTGCTGAAACTTCAGCCTGGAAGACACTGCAGTGATCAGGTAGTCTGAAGGAGAGCTCAAGGTTCAGATCCTTTGAATAAACCCCTCCTCCAACTCTGCCGTCTAACTTCGAGCCATCAGTATAAATGGAAGTGCCGCCATGAGTGGCGGGACTCCGATCCGTGCTCTCCCATTCTTCCCTGCTGGGAATGTTGATTTTAAAACAGCTATCTCCGACTGTTGTGGTCGCACAACGATCCGTGCTCAGCGGAAGAAAGCTATAGGATCCCAAAATACAGGCGTGTCCAGTAGTGCTTGCGCCCCAGCCGGACGTTTCCCTTAGACGTAGAGCCGATGCTGCTGCTACCCGGTGCCCTTCCAGATCGAGTGGCAAAATGCCAAGAATGGCCTGGAGTGCTTCATTGGGCGTTGTTCTTAACGCACCGCTTATACAGATCATGCAAGATCTGTGTACTTTACCTAGCAGATTAAGGTTTGTTGCCTTGCTCAGCGCAGGCCACCATACCACAACTCCATAGAGCATGATTGGTCGAATGATTGCGGTGTAGATCCATTTGCATATTTTGGGGCTGAGCCCCCATTTCTTTCCAATGGCTCTTTTGCATGTGTAGAGTGCAATACACGCTTTCTTCTGGCGCTGAAGAACATTCTCCTTCCAGGTTAGTTTCCTATCCAGAACTGTGCCTAAGAACTTGGCTTTGTCAGCCAGGTTCAGGTGCACGTCATTCAGTTTTGGTAGTGTTAGCGGTGGTATCTTATAGCGGTTGGTGAAAAGAACCAGTTCTACTTTTCCCGGGTTGATGCTCAGTCCGCAGCGCGAGCACCATGAGGAAACCTCTCGCAGTGCTGCTTGCATCAAGTCGCACAGGGTCTGTGGGAATTTGCCCCTATATACTATAGCTAAGTCGTCTGCATATGCCACTACCTTCCCGCCCCCCCAGCTTGTGTCTCGCAGCATCGAGTTGACAGTGAGGTTCCATAGAAGCGGGGAGAGAACACCACCCTGAGGCGTTCCCCTTGTGACATAGCGTGATAAGTCAACCGAGCCCAGTGATGAAACTATTCGTCTACCCCTTAGCAGTTGATCAATAAGTCCAATAAGAGACCTGCTTATGCCCAGACTTGTTAAAGCGGTGTTTATAGCATCAGGGCTTATGTTGTTGAAGGCTCCTTCAATATCTAAAAAGGCCGCAAGACAGTACTCCTTCTCATACAGCGATTTTTCAATAACAGAAACTAGGCTGTGAAGCGCAGTTTCTGTAGATTTCCCTTTGGTGTATGCATGCTGATAGCTACAGATCAGGTTGCTATCAATAGTAGAGGAGAGGTAGTCATTTATTATCCTCTCGAAGGTTTTGAGCACAAAGGATGAGAGACTGATCGGCCTGTAGTCCTTCGGCTCGTAATGAGACGCCTTCCCCGCCTTAGGAATAAACACTACCGTGGCACTTCTCCAGGAGCACGGAATGTAGCTAAGAGCCAGGCAGGCTGTATAGAGAAATACCAGCCATTTGGCTGATGTCTCCAGCGTGTTTATGAGTTGTGCGGGAATAATCCCGTCTGGCCCGGCAGCCTTGAACGGTTCGAAGCTCTTAACCGCCCACCTAACCTTTTCCTCCGTGATGGGTATGTATACAGCCAGGTTTGTTGTAGGTGCTACGGGTTCCTCATGCAAGTTCCCTGGGAAGTGCGTATTCAAGAGCAGCTCTAGGGTTTCCCTCTCCGTGCTGGTCCAGGATCCGTCAGGTTTGCGCAAATAGCTTGTGGCTGTTTGAGTTTTTGAGAGCACTCGTCTAAGTCTCGCTGTATCGTCGACATTTTCGACCCCAGTGCAGAAATTTCTCCACGATACTCTCTTCGCCTGCCTCAGAGCTTTTTTGTAGGCCCTGAGTTTAACTTTATATTCGAGCCATTGAGTCTCCGTGCCAAGGCTCTTGGCCTTATTAAATTGTGTCCTACATGATTTTCGGAGCGAGTCCAGGTCGTAGGACCACCAATGCGGCCTATGTTTACCACGTGGTTTTGGCACTGGGCAAGCCTGCTCTAAGGCATTCGAGAGCGCCGTTGTAAAGGTCTTTACCAGATCCTCCAACTCCCCTACTGATGAGGGGACTTGTGGGGGCAGTGCTGGTAAGTCCCTAGATATTATTTCATTGTGTAGCTGCCAGTTAGTGTTACGTGGGTTGCGTTTCATAACCGGCTGCTCAACAGAAAAGTCTAGAACTATTTCTACGTACCGGTGGTCGGAGAATGAGTGCTCATCGAGAACGCGCCATTTTCTGACCCACTCATAAGCGCCTTCGCTGCAAATCGTGAGATCTATTACCTCCCTACGGGTTTTAGTAATAAACGTAGGTTCGTTACCCACGTTGCAAACTACCAGGTTAGTTGTTAACAAATAGTCAAACAACGACTCTCCTCTAGCATTGATATCGGAGCTTCCCCACTGGACGTGATGAGCATTGGCGTCAGTTCCGATAAGAAGATGACCCATGGAAAAATTTGCCACCAGGTCTTTTACCTCCCTCTGTGGCGGAGGTTCTTCGGCGTCATAGGGCATATAGACCGACGCAATCGTCAGACTGGTACTGTCGACTGTTAAACTGGCAGCTGTAACGTCACCATTGGTATAGTTGGGCAAGAGAAATGCATTCAGCTCAGACTTAACTAAAATACAGGCTCTAACCCGGCCCCCTTCGCTGGCTCGAATAATCTTATAACCCTTAGTCCCCAAACCGCAAATCCTTGAGCTGTTGACCCAGGGTTCTTGGATGAGGACCACATCTACGTCGCCTTTAGAGAGACGACTGATTAAAGCAGCCGAGGCTGCTTTAGATTTGTGCAGGTTTATCTGAATCACCACCAACATGAGAGTGCTCAGACTTCCCTGCCACCGCCGTATCGTCGAGTTCCACCTCGTCTGGAGGCTTATCTTTCAACGACGATTTCTTCAGACCACGGTTTGGCGTGGCAGAGATCCTCCTAACTGTGGCAGTGTCAACTGTGGTGCGCTCAGGACTAGCTGCTATCACTGTGACGTTGAGGTCCTCCCCGTCCAGCAGGCTGTCTCCCATCTCCGAGCTGTTCACTGCTCCTTCGCCATTTGACGTGGCAGATACCATACTTTCCGAGTCGGACATCTCCGACTCCCCTTCCGGCACTGCGATGTCCGAGTCCTCCGGTGCAGCCGAAATAGCAGCGCGCTGTGCATCGCCGCGGTATACGTGGATCACGATCTGACCCATGCCGTAGTGCACTCGTCCATTGCACCGTTTAAGGGGCTCGAGTGCCTCCTTATTCAAGGTGAAGACCACTTGCCTATCAGGCGCGTCCTCGACCAGATTTACACCCCAGTCCTGCGTCGGGAGAGACGGGTTCATGATCCTCAGCATCCTGAGAATTCTCTCAGGTTCAGCAGGGATAGCAGGAATCCACGCTCTTGCCCTTGGCCGAGCCGGGATGACCTTCCAGTCGACAACCTCGATTCTTGCCCCTTGGTAGATCTCACCTAGTCTTGCAGCTGCTGCCTTGTACAGTGCAACAGTTTTTGCATCCTCGCAAGCGAATACCTTGATTCGGCCCTGGTGCCATCCCGCATCAGAACCCATCGGAGTGGCACCCGGAGACTCATCCATAATGTCGAGAAGGGCATTACCGATAGCGTTCCGGACGAACCGCCACTGGTCTCTAGGGATGGCCCAGTTTTCATTACCTCGGTCAATGACGCCTATGAGGATCCTATCCTTAGTCACTTCAGCAAAGCTGAGTTTACCCATTACGGGGGCGTGTTGCTGCCGCTTCGGGTGAGGTTTTAAATCCACGTCCGATCTCTGGCGTTTGAAGGGATTTATATTAACCTTCTTTGGCGCGTAATCGCTTTGGAAGTTCGGTAAGATAGCTTCAGCCATCTTCACCGTCTTCCTAGCATTCGGCGATAGCGTCTCTTGTGAAATACCCTCGTATTTCTTCAGTATCCTCGCGGCCGCTCTTTTGTCCAAGTACTCAGAGCGACTGGGAGATGTCTTTTGGGGTAAATTTCGACCCGTAGTTGCCATCGCGGTCGTTCCCTTATTTGGATCTCTGGGGCCAGGTCGTGAGACCACTGCCACAGACGTTAAAGACTTGGTTTCGGTACCGGCACTTACTAGGGCTCTAGCATCAGCCGTTGTTGGCTTCACCGTGTTTGTACCGGTACTTACTTTGGGGATTGCCCCCTTATTATCCAGAGCTGATCGACTCGTAGTTGCCATCGCTGTCGACCTCTCGGCTGATGAAGAAATGGAGTTTGTCCTCCGACGTTGCGTTCTCGCTTGCTCCAGCATTTTCCTCCTCTGCTGGGCAGTATACATGGTTGTATCATTATTATTAAGGTTTTTATTACTTTTTTTCATCTTGTTCGTACGACCCCTTGCCGGGCAAGGCCAGTTTAGGGTCAAAGGAAGAGTATGGGGAATGTGTCGTCCGCCGCGGCAGAGCCCCATGCCGCGGTAAGGCCATAGTTACTCTCCGAGGCGGCCCGGTATCAGAGAGGCTCCGTTCGATTACAGCCACGATTTGCCTCCCGGCTGCAAACGTCCAATGGGCACGTGGTCGCATAACACCCTGGATTGGGAGGGGGAAGATCTTAGTCGTCGCGCCAGAGAGGCTTGGCTTCTCTCGTGATGTAGTACCGGCGGCACTATGATCACAAGGGCAGCGCAGCCCTGTGGCTATCGACTTAAGCCCTCGTACCGCGGCAAGGTGTCAACCCTTCACGAGGGAATGTTGACATCAATCAACATTTTTTAATTCCACGTTTTCTATTTACGAGTATTTTATGAAATAAATGATATCCCACTGTTTTTAAATGTATTTAAAAAGCGCCGCTTGCGAAAATTTGGAATGAAAAATCGCGATATTTTTAAATCCAAATTTTCAATTTATGTTATGACTTAAATTATATCATATACATTTTAAATTTCTTTTAAAAAACCCGGCCGGCTAAAATTTGGAATGAAAAATCACGCGATTTTAATTCCAAATTTTTAATTTTTGTTATGAAATAAATTATATCATACTATCTTTAAATATCGTCGCTCAGCGCGCAACACTGCGTATTTGCAAAAAACAATCCCGCGTTTTTTTACAGAAGCTCATTTGTGTAGAAGGAAGAAAAAATTTATTTTTGGCTAACCCGTTGATCCAATCTTGTACTGATCTAGCATTTTATTTCATTTCGGTTGCCTTACCATGTACATATCGCACACTGAATAGAAAAGAGTCACAACTCAAAATCGGAGTAACTTTCAGTTAAACGCTTCTGGATCGCACAAAAGTAATTTGATTTTTAAAAATTTGGCATTACCGTGCTCTGTAAAGACCCTGCAGTCAACTTAACTAGTTTTATACTAATCAAATACCAGTCAGCTAGGCGGCTTCAACTAGTTCGAGTTCTGTAATTTTTCCATATTAGCAACTGGTATTTTTAACACGGCGATGTCCTACGAGATGGCAATTGTCCTTCTCTGCATCAGCACCATACCAATTGGCTGACTAGTCAGCCTCTGCATCAGGAATATACCAGTTGATATACTTGTTATTATACACATCAGTATCATACCATTTAAGATACTAGTTCGTATATACGTCAGGATCGTACCATTTGAAAGAATAGTTCATATATACATCAGAATCATACCAGTTGGCAGACTTGTTCATATATACATCAGAATCATACCAGTTGACAGACTAGTTCATATATACATCAGAATCTTACCAGTTGGCAGACTACTTAATATATACATCAAAATCATACCAGTTGAAAGACTAGTTCATATATGCATCAGAATCATACCAGTTGACAGACTAGTTCATATATGCGTCAGAGTCATACCAATTGACAGACTAGTTAAAAAAAGCATCGGAATCATACCAGTTGTCATAATAGTTCATATATGCATCAGAATCATACCAGTTGACATACCAGTTCATTTAAGCATCATAATCATATCAGTTGACATATTAGTTCAAATTTGCATCAGAAATATACCATTTGACATACTAGTTCATATATGCATCAGAATCTTACCAATTGACATACTAGTTCAAATTTGCATCAGAAATATACCATTTGACATACTAGTTCATATATTCATCAGAATCTTACCAGATGACATACTAGTTCATATATACATCAGAATCATACCAGTTGACATACTGCTCAGTCTATGCGGCAGGACATACTAATCATTATGCCCATTCAGATCGTACCACTTGTCATACTAGTCCACGAATTTGACATTCATTCCAGTTGGTATACTAGTCGGTCTATGCACCAGTATCATAGTCAGCCTCTACATCAGCAATATACCAGTTTATTCTTTAGAAAGCAGCGACTATTTGTATTTACCCAAACACGAAAAAGCATCTGTGAATTACAAGGTAAAAAAGAAGCAGTTACAAGAGAAAAAGAAAAGCAATTGTCCTCTTCTGCATCAGCACCATACCAATTGGTATACTAGTCAGCCTCTGCATCAGCATTATACCAGTTGATATACTAGTTCATACACAGCCAAAAATGAGCTAAAGGCTCTGAGTTCGATTCTCGGTAAAGTTAACACAAGTTTTTTTTTTCTATATTTTTTAAATTATGTTGTTTATTGTATTTTTAATTTAATTATTGAATTCTACTTGCAATGGCTCCTTTCAAATTCCGCGTTCGTCAAGTTTGATTATATAGGTGAAGGCCCAATTGCATTCAACTTTGTAGGATCCACTTTCATACAAAGTTTTTTAAACGCAAAGCGAAGCGAAATTTTTGCAAATGCTCAAAAACGAGGCGCGCATTTGTCACAGTTTTATGTAATTGGGGCTTTGGGGTTGTATTTTTAGGTAAGGTAAATTAAGGTTAAGTTAGTCGTCCACTGCGGAGTTCCGGACCCACATATGATATATAGATAAAATTAAGTCTTATTTTTACATCAAAAAGAGTCAAAGTAAGACTGCTTTCATGCTGGGCCATACACTCGAGTTAAAGGAGCATTGGTAGAGTTAATTTATATTGTTGTTGTCAATATACTCAAGTTTATGCCGCAACGTAAAAAAAAATGGCGGTTATATACCAACAGGAACGAGACTTTTGCCGAACTTCTCTTCCAACTTATAGTGTGCTGCTTTGATTTTTTCCCGATGAGTTGGCGGGACCTAGTTTTTTTTTTAAATTTAAAAATCTGTGACTGTTCAAACAGTTGAATGCAGTTAGGTTAGGTTAGGTTAGTGGCTGCCGCAGAGGCACACTTAGGCCAGTTTTGAAAAGCCCGTTGTGATACCACCAGCACTAGGAAAGTCAGTCCCGGGACCCGGCCATTTGGAAAATCCCAGCGGTCTGGTTTAGACTATCCAGGAAGGGAACTCCCAAAAAGCGCGTTCCCGCGCCGCTTAAGGCCGGGCAGTTGCAGATGAGGTGCTTCACCGTTTCCTCTTCCTCATCATCTTTGCAGCTCCTACAGCATCGTCGATAGGGCACCCCTTCTGCGTGCCTACCAATAAGGCAGTGCCCAGTTAGAACACCTATTAATATTAAGATTTCTCTCCTTCTTAGGGCGTGAATGCCTCTAGATCTTTTATGATCCCATTTCGGCCAGGTTTGTTTGGATGTCCGGCAACTTGGGGATTGTTGCCACCTTTCGTTGGCTTGGAGTACACACTCCGTCAAGCTAACGAAAAGTAGCAACAATCCCCAGGGTGCCGGACATCCAAACAAACCTGGCCAAAATGGGATCATAAAAGATCTAGAGGGATCATAAAAGATCTGAATGCAGTTACAGAATTTCCATTTGATTTTCAGAAAAATACAATTGACATTCAGAAAATTACAATTGATATTCAGAAAACTTTCTGAATATAAACTGAAAAAGGTGTAGTATGATTTCAACCCGAGTTTCATACATACTTGCATACTAGTACGAACCAGGATTTTTCTTACTAGTATAATTTCGCCCAGCAAATTATAGTTGTATACTAGTATGTTTTCTGATTAGATTGGCATTGATTGATCTAAGGGTAATCAGCAAAGAACTAGTATAAAAACATCCATAAAATGTATAGTAACGAGCTAGGTGTCTGCTGAGTAGTTTGGAATTGATTAGTTTGAAGGTAGTCAGAAATTAACTAGTATGAATACACCACAAAATGTACAGTCAATGAACTACATTGTTTGCCGAGTAGTTTGGCAATGTCTGGCTTAAAGGAAATCAGAAATGAACTAGTATGAATACACCACAAAATGCATAGTCAATGAACTAGAATTTTCGCTAAGTAGTTTGGCATTGAATGGTTTAAAGCTAATCAACAATGAACTGGTATCCATATGCCACAAAATGCATAGTCAATGAACTATATTGTTTGCTGAGTAGTTCGACATTGACTGGTTTAAAGGTGATCAGAAATGAACTAGTATGAATACACCACAAAATGTATAGTCAATGAACTATATTGTTTGCTGAGTAGTTTGGCCTTGACTGGTTTGAAGCTAATCAGCAATGAACTAGTATAAATACATCACAAAATGTATAGTCAATGAACTATATTGTTAGCTGAGTAGTTGGACATTGACTGGTTTAAAGGTGATCAGCAATGAACTAGTATGAATATGAATGAATGAGTAGTTCGACATTGACTGGTTTAAAGGTGATCAGAAGTGAACTAGTATGAATACACCACAAAATGTATAGTCATTGAACTATATTGTTTGCTGAGTAGTTTGGCCTTGACTGGTTTGAAGCTTATCAGCAATGAACTAGTATAAATACACCACAAAATGTATAGTCAATGAACTATATTGTTTGCTGAGTAGTTGGACATTGACTGGTTTAAAGGTGATCAGAAGTGAAGTAGTATGAATACACCACAAAATGTATAGTCATTGAACTATATTGTTTGCTGAGTAGTTTGGCCTTGACTGGTTTGAAGCTTATCAGCAATGAACTAGTATAAATACATCACAAAATGTATAGTCAATGAACTATATTGTTAGCTGAGTAGTTGGACATTGACTGGTTTAAAGGTGATCAGCAATGAACTAGTATGAATATGAATGAATGAGTAGTTCGACATTGACTGGTTTAAAGGTGATCAGAAGTGAACTAGTATGAATACACCACAAAATGTATAGTCATTGAACTATATTGTTTGCTGAGTAGTTTGGCCTTGACTGGTTTGAAGCTTATCAGCAATGAACTAGTATAAATACACCACAAAATGTATAGTCAATGAACTATATTGTTTGCTGAGTAGTTGGACATTGACTGGTTTAAAGGTGATCAGAAGTGAAGTAGTATGAATACACCACAAAATGTATAGTCATTGAACTATATTGTTTGCTGAGTAGTTTGGCCTTGACTGGTTTGAAGCTTATCAGCAATGAACTAGTATAAATACATCACAAAATGTATAGTCAATGAACTATATTGTTAGCTGAGTAGTTCGACATTGACTGGTTTAAAGGTGATCAGCAATGAACTTGTATGAATACACCACAAAATGTATAGTCAATGAACTATATTGCTTGCTGAGTAGTTTGGCCTTGACTGGTTTGAAGCTAATCAGCAATGAATTAGTATAAATACACCACAAAATGTATAGTCAATGAACTATATTCTTTGCTGAGTAGTTGGGCATTGACTGGTTTAAAGGTGATCAGAAATGAACTAGTATGAATACACCACAAAATGTATAGTCATTGAACTATATTGTTTGCTGATTAGTTCGACATTGACTGGTTTAAAGGTGATCAGAAGTGAACTAGTATGAATACACCACAAAATGTATAGTCATTGAACTATATAGTTTGCTGAGTAGTTTGGCATTGACTGGTTTAACGCTAATCAGCAATGAACTAGTATAAATACATCACAAAATGTATAGTCAATGAACTAGAATTTTCGCTGAGTAGTTTGGCATTGACTGCTTTTAAAACTAATCAACAACGAACTGGTAGGCATATGCCACAAAATGGTTAGTCAATGAACTAGTATGTTTGCTGAGTAGTTCGGAATTTGACTGCAGGGGAGTAACAATAATAGTCAAAAAGAAATAAAATGGCAAAACTAATATTTTCGGCATTTGCCATTTATTTTATTAGGTACATAGAAATAATTATAATTTTTAAGATTATTTAGAACAAAAATAGTTATAAATAATAAATATAATAGTATAAAAATAGTTATTGGCCTTGAGCAATGAATACTTAAAACTAAGAATTTAAATGTTGATATACAAAGTAAAAAATTAGATTTGATGACAAAACATCATGTTTTTTACACATTTAGTGTGTATAAATATATAAGATAGTTTTTTTGTACTACGATGAGATCAGAAGTAAATTTGTAGTCTTTAACTTATAAAAAATCTTTAGCCGACCATACGTAGTTGGGTTCATTTCCATCTGCACACAACTCCCTTGGATAAAATTAAGTTGTTTACAGTTTTAAAATCCATTTTGCTTCTTATAGGGCTGATACATTAGCGGAAATTCCGAATTAACTCCCTTTTTTGTTATTAACTTGATCATAATCTTCATTATAAATTCCCAAAAATGAGGAAGATTTCAGCAGATTTCAGAAACCGAAATTACGATTTGAACGCTACTGGCACCGATAAATAAACAAAAATAGCTAGAAATATTACCAAAATGATGGACTGATGGCTAGATGTCGCCAAAAAATAAACAATTCTCAGCGACATTTAGCTTTAAACCGCAAGAAATACAACCAAAACACTAGATGGCGCCGAGATGGTGGATTGTTAATCTTCAATGTTGTGTCTATCAGGGTAAAATTTGGATGTGACAAAAGAAGATTTATACGCGATAATCTCCGTGTGTGTATCCATAGCATTAGCTTTGTTTTAATTAAAGCTAAGGAGGAAAAGGTTCTTTCCGCCGCAGCTAAACTGTTTAGTAATGATAATAAATTCATTACAAATAGCGAAATATTCTTAACGTGAAACTTTTTCTCAAAACTTTACCATATCCATGTCAGATACAACATCTAGATTTGAAAATCGAAGCAGTTTCCACTCGGTAATTACTGTCTTCGTATCACAAACGTTAAGCAAAATTAATCAACAAATGCGATATGATACATCGGACTTTGACATAACTACATTTGGTGTTATAATATATAAGTTCTTTATGCCAGCTCTTTAGAAGTCGAATTTCTTTTGCATTTGAATTTATAGTTCTACGTAAAAACTCCTGACGTTAATTTTATATCTTTTTTATCAGAGCTTGATAATTGGCTATTCTGCAAAAAGAACTATAATCTTATAAATATATGTGATATGATTTAGTCATTGTTATTATTGGTCATTATATTTACGAACTTTTAAAATTTTGTGGACTTTTGACCAGTCGAATAATTTTTATCAAATTATTCTTTTTTAAGTTTTTGGTGAAAACAAGTTGAAAAATGCTACATACAATACCAACTACGATGATTGCAATTTCGATCTTGTTGAAGGATCTTGTCAAACCGCTTTGTATTGTTGCTTAGAAATTTTTCATCACCTTTACTGGTCATCGAACCAAGGAGAGGAGATTAGGAATTTCTAAACCGCAGTGTTTGGTGTAATCGTAGTTGGTATTGTAAGTAGCATTTTTCAACTTGTTTTCGCCAAAAACTTAAAAAATAATAAGTTGATAAAAATTATTCGACTGGTCAAAAGTCCACATAATTTTCAAAGTTCGTATATGTGATATGGGCAAATAATTGTGAGAAAGATGTAAATAAATTAGAGGGACTCTAAGGCTAAGTCTTGCAAGGTGCACGGATTGCACGAAATGTATTTATCCTGTGCCAAAATATGCAACAGTACGAGAGCAACTCTTAACTGAGTGTGCTGTATTTAACATCGTTAACAAACGTCAAATAATTTTAATTAAAACTGAACAAAGTTTTTTTTTTTTAACAAAGTTGGCGCTGACAATTACTTTAACTTTTTTGTGAGCAAAATGAGAGGATCGAGCGAAATTCAGGGATGCTTTTTTATTTCCTACAATTCTTGCACTAAAATATACATAGGTTTGAGCATTGTACAAAATGCACGGATTGCATATATTTTTTTGCGTGTATTTTGTTGTTGCGACTTTACAATCCATGCAATCCGTACAATCCGTGCACCGTTTGCATGACTTGGCGAATCCTCCTATTGTATCTAAGGAATGCAAGTTTTTAATGTATATATTTTTCATAAAATTGTTTAGTATCAGCTTAAAATTACTTTCTGTATAATAAAAGCAGAAAATACACTTTAAGCAAGAAAATGGGGCATTGTAAAAGTAACCAAATAGATACAAAGTAACCACGTAACCAAATGGAAAAGAGGTAACCAATTTTGGTTAGGAGTAACCAAAACGGCATCTCTGTAGGCAATCTATGTCAAGAAAGCGACCTAAAAAATTTCGAGTTGTGACGGTTTTTGATTTAAGGTGCGATATAATAATTTACAAAAAAAAGCACTCAAACTGCAAAAACGTCGCTTTTTGAAAAATACGCGGTATTGCATTGCTTTATTTCAAAGAAAATAGGTTCCATAAAAGGTTTTTTAGTTTCCAAAATGGTAAGCCATGTGCGAATATTTTAACTTTTAAAATAATTACAGCCATTCAAAATTTAAAAAATTTAAAGAAAAAATGCCATTTTCCCCGTACAAAATGTATGTGAAAGGGCAAAAAAAAATAGCACTCAAATTGAAAAAAAAAAAAATAACTTTTTGAAAAATACGCGACAATGCATTGCTTTATTTCAAAGAAAATAGGTTTTTGTTGATGAAAACGGCGGAATTTTGACGTAAATACATCAAGACCGATGAGTCCTAGTCAGCTTAACGAAATCTCGATTTAGGAAATTTTGGTATATACGCGGTATTGCTTGCGATTTTTAATTCCAAATTTTCAATTTATTTTATGAAATGAATTATAGCATACTGGGTTTAAATATCGCACCCTAAATCAAAAACCGTCACAACTCGAAATTTTTTTAGGTCGCTTTCTTGGCATAGATTCCCTAATAAAAAGTAATACATTTAGTACATACGATTTTTTCTTTTTTACTATTATCGTTATTCTTTAAAAAGCACAGTGATGCCAAGTTTTTAAAAATCAAGAAGCAATTAACTGAAAGTTACGAGTTGTGACTCTTTTTGATTTAGTGTGCGATATATTCGTGCGAATATTAATTCCAAAATTTTAATTTATTTTATGAAATAAAATTTCCGTTTAAAAGGAAATAACGCCCATTTTTCGATGCTAAACAAATGAGTTCTAGACGTGCGTACCCTACGCGGTCCCAATATTGACTCGGACCATTATCTTGTTGCAGCCAAGATACGCACACGCCTCTGTGCAGCGAAGAAAGTACGCACAGTAACGGAAGGAAAGTTTGACGTCGAGAATCTGCGCGTGACACAGACAGCTGATAATTTCTCCACCCGACTCTCACACCTGCTATCAGAGAGCAATCCTCGACCTAACGATGTAACCGAGCAATGGAAGCATATCTCTCACTCATTACGTACCGCCGCTGAGGCCACTATAGGGTTTCAGCGAGCCCGCAAGAAAAACTGGTACGATGAGGAATGCACCGCTGCCTCGGTCAAAAAGGACGCTGCATACAGGGAGACGTTGCGAACGGGCGCAACCCGCAGTGTATGGCAACGCTATCGTGGGACGAAGAAGGAAGAGAGACGCCTTTTCAGAAAAAAGAAACGTGAGGCCGAAAGGCGTGAGTGTGAGGAGCTTGAGATGCTGGCTGACAAATGATGCCCGAAAATTCTATGAAAAGATCCGGCGGATGACGGAAGGTTTAAAGACCGGGGCAAGTTCCTGTAAGGACAATAACCGACGTACAGAATGTACTTAAATTATGGAGGAAGCACTTCTCCTCACTGCTAAATTGCGAGGGAGACGTCGAACCCGATACCCCAATCCCTGACGATGGAAAAGTCGTCCCACCACCTGACTATGATGAAGTGAGTGTAGCAATATCCCGGCTCAAAAACAACAAATCGCCTGGGAAAGACAGTCCGTCTGAGCTGTTCAAACACGGAGGCGAAGAGCTGGTAAAAAGCATGCATCAGCTCTTTGCAGAATATGGTCAGATGAGTGCATGCCTCCAGAATGGAATTTAAGTGTGCTCTACCCAATCCACAAGAAAGGCGATCCCGCTAACCCCACCAACTACCGCGGAATCAGTCTTCTTAATATCGCATATAAGGTTCTTTCTATCGTATTGTGTGAAAGACTGAAGCCCATCGTAGACAAACTGATTGGACCTTATCAGTGTGGCTTTAGACCTGGTAAGTCTACCATCGACCAGATTTTCACGATACGCCAAATCCTGGAGATGACCCATGATAAAAGAATCGACACTAATCATCTCTTTGTCGATTTTAAAGCCGCTTTTGACATCGCAAAAAGGAGTTGCCTGTATGCCGCCATGTCTGAATTTAACTTCCCTGCAAAGCTTATACGGCTTTTCCAAATGACGTTGAGCAAAACCAACAGCTCCGTCAGAATCGGGAAGGACCTCTCTGAGCCATTTGAAACCAAACGAGGCTTCAGACAGGGCGACTCCCTTTCGTGCGATTTCTTCAATCTGATGCTGGAGAAGATAATTCGAGCAGCAGAGCTAAACCGCAATGGTACAATCTTTTACAAGAGCGTGCAATTGCTGGCGTATGCCGATGATATTGATATCATTGGCCTTAACAACCGCGCCGTAAGCGCTGCCTTCTCTGGACTGGATAAGGAAGCGAAAAAAGTGGGTCTTGCGGTGAACGAGGACAAGACGAAGTATCTGCTGTCATCAAAGAAAGAATCGGCACACCTGCGCCTTGGCAGCCAAGTCACCGTTGATAGCTACAAGTTTGAAACGGTGAGAGACTTCGTCTATTTGGGAACCAGCATTAACACCGAAAATAATATCAGTCTAGAAATCCAACGGAGAATCACCCTTGCCAACAAGTGCTACTTTGGACTGAGTAGGCAATTGAGAAGTAAAGTCCTTTCTCGACAAACAAAGATCACGCTCTATAAGTCTCTCATCATACCAGTCCTGATGTACGGCTCGGAATCATGGACAGTACAAGAGAAGATGAGATGGCCCTTGGAGTATTTGAGAGAAAAGTTCTCCGGAAGAGCTTTACGCAGACCTCACCATAGTTCAGCGGATTAAAGCCCAAAGGCTCCGCTGGCTGGGTCATGTTATGCGAATGGATGAAGAAGCACCAGCACAGAAAGTTTTCC
This sequence comes from Campiglossa producta, assembly GCA_964058755.1. Lineage (NCBI taxonomy): Eukaryota > Metazoa > Arthropoda > Insecta > Diptera > Tephritidae > Campiglossa > Campiglossa producta. The sequence goes on along the minus strand of CAXKVI010000004.1, from coordinate 56,527,294 downwards.
TATCGACACCCGAATTCGGCAGTAGAGGAAGGGGGAGACCTCGACTGAGATGGAAACAACAGGTGGAGGATGACTTGAACTCCCTTGGGGTTTCCAATTGGCGTCAGTTATCGCTAAACAGGAATGACTGGCGTGCTTTGATACGAAACGGCCAAAATCGCCTAGGCGGTTAAGCGTCATTATGACGCAAGCCAAGATTAGATTAGAAACAAATGAATTACTTAGGTATAGGGCTTCGAACCACCTCGATAAAACTAATGTGGCTTATATCACCCCTACTAAATACTAAGAAAAAAAAAAAATAAAATAAAAAAAGGTATGGGGTCCATAGATATTATCGTAGTGAACATAACGGCGTATTTTTTTTTTTTTTTGATGAAACAACAAAGACATGAGTTATTAAGGGTGAAAGTTTTTATAAAGCATTTTTTAAACCAAAATTGCTCGAAAACTAGTGAACCGATTTTCGAATTTTTTCTTATTGGACCGGTAATTGATTTAACATGCATTTGATATGCTGTCGCTTGGCGTGTAATACCGCGTAAACGCCAAATGCAGTACCGCGTTCATACCGAAATTTCAGAAATTGAGATTTCGTTGCCCAGTACTACGTTTCTGTAACTCAATTCGATCGATCGTCTCGACTGAAATAGTTTCTGTAAAAAAAATATATTTTTTACAGAAACAGGGTTTTCTCTAGTAAACATAAGTCTTTGCATGTAAACGCAAAAACATTGCCACTTTTACCAACAAAACCCTAAATAACAGCGAAAAACAATACCGCAACATACTGACTAAATATCGGTGTATTATTATTATTATTATTATAAGGCCTTATTACACCGCCACCATTTACACGATCTAATGTGTGACCTTTCAGCTTATTGCTATATGCGGAGGCTCTTTATAAATTTGAGCACCCCTCAGGTTTTTTTTATTCCATATCACGAACGGATTGAGAGCAGTGTTCGGACTTGAATATTTTATTTGGTGGTAGAAATTGAAAAATAAGTGGTAGATTTAAGCAAAAAGTGGTAGATTTTCATATAACTAAAATACTGCTATTTGTTCAATAAAAATGCATTCACGTCAATTGCCTAAAGTCTGCACTTATCAAACAAAGGGTACCATTTTTCAAGACTGCCCAATTCTCATCAAAATTTGTCAAATTTGGTGTCTAAAGACGCTCTAACCTCATATTCAATAGTGCGAAAATTAAAAATTTAATTTTTGTGAGGAGATATGTGAGGGTGGAGTAAAAATGACACGTATTTTTCATGCAAGTGATAGGAAAATGCATACAATTTTGAATAAAAAGGGGTAAACAAAATTTTTCAGAAAAGGTAGACAAAGTTGTAATGGTTGTTGTAATACCAGACAAAGATGAGGGATACTTAATTGAAGCACCGGTACTGGGGCCAAGATTAGTCTTTTGACAGCAATATCGACAATTTTCGAAGAAAATTTGGCATCTTGTGAAATGGTACAAAACAAAGTTTGTGAGAAAAGTATGTATGTACTACCAAAAACTTTCTTTAAACTGTTTAAACTGTTTGATTTTTTTATGACTAATATGATGCTAGGAAGCTTTGTAAGCAATTTAAGTTTTTATAGCTATAAAAAGGTGGTAGATTTTTAAACATGCGTGCTAGAAGTAGTAGACACTCAAAAAAGTGGTAGATCTACCACTAAAGTGGTATAAGTCCGAATACTGATTGAGAGTGACCCCACCTCTTTCTTGCTAACGCAATGCATTCGCAGATTACATGAACAGGCGTTTCATCGTCCAGTTCGCAAAACCGACAAATAGTTGTATCTGACAGATTCAGCTTACTCAGGTGATAACGCAGACCGTAATGTCCCGTATAATACGTAGTGAGGGTTCTTAGATCCACCCTTCTTAGATTAATGAGTCATACCGATGCTCTTTGTAAGGGTTCTATAAAGAGTTTGGCCTGCCTCTGTCCTAGGCTACTAAGCTAATGCTGCCTAAACTGTTTGTTTTCCAAGTTGCTTATGGTCTCCTTAACGTGGGCTTTGGTGAGTCCGCAAAAGGGTTCCGGACCATAAAATGATGTTAGAGCACCATGTTTTGCCAGGTGATCTGTCTTTCGTTGCCGTCATGTCCCTCATGCCCTGGGACCCAACCTAACAAAACTTTGTTTTTGGCTCCCAGATCATTAAGGACTGCGACGCACTCATCGAAAAGCTTCGAAGTTGTACTGTAAGACTGCAAGGGACGTAGGGCGGCCTGACTGTCCGACATAATGTAGATTCGCCTAGAGGATAGTCTTCTTCGGAGGCATTCTCTGCCACATAATTATATTGCATGGATTTCCGCTTGAAGGATAGTGGGGTAGTTACCCATCGGTACCGATTTTTTGTAATTTGGCCCATAGATACCAGCTCCCGTTTTACCATCATCCAGCCGTATATAAAATCTCCGAATTGGATTCCGCATAAGGGTTCCCTGTGTCCCAAAGCACTCGATCTACGATCGAAACGTCAAAGTTTCGCATGATCCTGAGCGTAGGAGTTATTGCATCATTTACTTGCAATATAGGACTATTTATGAAATTCTTGACTATCTTCATATGTCCTGTCATATTTCCTATGTTTCGATCGGAAATGTTTTGAAGTCTTAATGCAGCAAGTGTTACCTCCTTTTCTATCAGTATAGGGAAAGGAGGTTTTCCCACAAGGGCACTCAAAGCATCAGCAGGGCACGTTCTCGTTGCACCTGCTACACCGACACAGACTCTGTATTAGGTTTTTGTAACATTAATATTTAATGAAAATGTGTTTTTTGAGAAAAATTTACCTACGCGCTGCAGGAACCAGACAAGCCGACATATGTTTCGATGATACTGGAGTTACATCTCTTCAAGGACTTTTCTTCCCGGCATTGTGAGAGTCGAACTCACAACACTGTAGTGACTTGTATGCTAGAAGGTCTAGCACCTTAGGCCACTACCCAGCTTGAAGGTAAACCCTTCTCAGTGTCCATTTATACATATATTTATACTTCCATATAGAACATTTGTTTAATATCAATGCTAACTTATATGAAGGATTAACACTGCTTTAACAGCATTAGACTACAAGTCAAAAAGCAAAAAGGGTTTAATGTTATAAATGGAAAAATATTCGTGCTTAATTAAGCATAGAAAATTCTTTCATAGGTTTCACACCAAGTCCTAAAATTCGCAAATCCTTCATATAGGTAGGTAGGTAGAAGTGGCTGCCGCAAAGGCACACCTAGGCCAGTAATAAAAGGCCCGTTGTGATACCACCAAACACTAGGAAAGTCAGCCCCGGGGCCCGGCCATATGGAAAATCCCAGTGCTGTCGGGACTCTCCATATAGCCGAAACCCGGGACTGACACTCCTAACCGACACCGCTACCCCTCCTCGAACCATTTTGATAACTTGATGAAGGCCATCAAGTGCTTTATGTCTAGCTCCGCAACCTGGCTTAAGCTAACCAGAAAGGGAACTCCCAGAGAGCGCCTTCTCGCTCCGCTTAAGGCCGGGCAGTTGCAGATGAGGTGCTCCACCGTTTCCTCTTCCTCATCATCTTTGCAACTCCTGCAGCATCGTCGGTAGGGAACGCCTAGCCTTGCTGCGTGCCTACCAATAAGGCAGTGCCCGGTTAAAACACCTATTAATATGGAGATTTCCTTCCTTTTTAGGGCGTATATGTGTCTAGATCTTTTAAGATCGCATTTTGGCCAGGTTTGCTTGGATATCCGGCACCCTGGGGCTTGTAGCCATCTTTCGTTGGCTTCGCGGAGTGTATGCTCCTTCAGCATTAGCTTGCACGTGGCATACCTATGCGCTCTTTATCTTGAAGAATCTGCTTGGTCGTGCCCTGCCTGGCAAGTTCGTCTGCCCTACAGTTTCCCTCAATGTCCCTGTGTCCCGGGACCCATGTGAGGTTCACGCGGTTCTGTTGGGCCATCTCTTGAAGAGATCGACGACAGCTGAGCGTCAGTTCAGAGTTGAACGAGTAAGTGCAAAGGGATTTGATGGCCGCTTGGCTGTCGCTGAAAATACAGATATCCTGTCCGATGGTGCGTTCACCTATCCAAGTCACGGCGTCCATGATTGCAGAAACTTCAGCCTGGAAGACGCTGCAGTGATCAGGTAGTCTAAAGGAGAGTTCTAGGTCCAAATCCCTTGAGTAAACCCCTCCTCCGACTCTGCCGTCTAACTTCGAGCCGTCGGTGTATATAAAAGTGCCGCCATTAGTAGCGGGACACCGATCTATGTTCTCCCAGTCTTCCCTGCTGGGAATGTTTATTCTAAAACAACAATCTCCGACTGTTGTGGTCGCACACCGATCTGTGCTCAGAGGGAGAAAGCTGTAAGATCTTAGAATACAGGAGTGTCCAATAATGCTTGCGCCCCAGACGGACGTTTCCCTTAGACGCACAGCCGATGCTGCTGCTGCCCGGTACCCTTCCAGATCGAGTGGCAGAAAGCCAAGAATGGCCTGGAGAGCTTCATTGGGCGTTGTTCTTAACGCCCCGCTTATACAGATCATGCTCGATCTGTGGACTTTTCCTAACAGATTTAGGTTTGTTGCCTTTCCTAGCGCAGGCCACCATACCACGACTCCATACAGCATAATTGGCTGGATTATCGCAGTGTAGATCCATCTGCAAATTTTGGGGCTGAGCCCCCATTTTTTGCCAATGGCTCTTTTACACGTGTAAAGTGCAATGCACGCTTTCCTCTGGCGCTGGATGACATTCTCCTTCCAGTTAAGCTTTCTATCTAGAACTGTGCCTAGGAATTTGGCTTTGTCAGCTAAGTTCCGGCGCACGCCATCTAGTTCTGGTAGGTTCAGCGGTGGTATCTTGTACCGCCTGGTATAAAGGACAAGCTCCACCTTTCCCGGGTTGATGCTAAGTCCGCAGCGAGAGGACCATGAAGAAACTTCTCGCAGTGCTACTTGCATCAAGTCACACAGGGTTTGTGGGAATTTGCCCCTATATGCAATAGCTAAATCGTCTGCATATGCCACTATCTTCCCGCCCCCCACCTTGTGTCTCGTAGCAGCGAGTTTACGGTGAGGTTCCATGGGAGCGGGGAGAGAACACCACCCTGAGGCGTTCCTCTTGTGACATAGCGGGAAAGATCAACTGTTCCCAGTGAAGAAACTATTTTCCTTCCCTTTAGTAGCTGATCAATTAGTCCAATAAGAGACCTATTTATGCCCAGGTTTGTTAAAGCAGTGTTAATCCTTCATATAAGTTAGCATTGATATTAAACAAATGTTCTATATGGAAGTATAAATATATGTATAAATGGACACTGAGAAGGGTTTACCTTCAAGCTGGGTAGTGGCCTAAGGTGCTAGACCTTCTAGCATACAAGTCACTACAGTGTTGTGAGTTCGACTCTCACAATGCCGGGAAGAAAAGTCCTTGAAGAGATGTAACTCCAGTATCATCGAAACATATGCCGGCTTGTCTGGTTCCTGCAGCGCGTAGGTAAATTTTTCTCAAAAAACACATTTTCATACAATCCCGAAAATTGCTTGTAAATACCGTCGGTATTTACATCATTAGACTACAAGTCAAAAAGCAACAAAGAGATTAATATTTAATCTAGAAAAACCCAAATTAAAAAATAGCGAAATTTTCACATATCATCGCACTCTTTGCCTGATGATTACAGTAGTTTACAAATAACACTACTCGACAAATTTCGATCAACTTTAGTCTCCAAGATTAAAATAGACCTTTCCTAAAGTAAAATTTTCTCCTGATTCCGAATATCACTTCCATTTTGCTGTGGCAGATCTAGTTTCCGAGATATCGGTGAAAATATGAAAATTCCCAATTGTGCAAGACACTATATCAAATAGGTACGTCAAAAATTTGTATTTTAAATTTTTCCGATTTTAACTGACATTTTTTTAAACATTTTTTGCTTTTATCACTATAAGTATCTTCAGTAGTTTGGCCACTATGCCAAAAAACGTTCAACCAATTTTGAAAAAAAAAAAACCAATTTCTTTAAAAAATTTAAGATTTAACCACTTAAAAATCAGAAAAAGTATATGGACGAAAAAAAGTTAGCCCTCCTATGTTGTAGGTAATTTAATTACGAAAATTTTAAGCCTGCCAGTACAACATTGTGATATGCCCTTGACTTTATAAGCCGCGTTTTATTGAAAGTCCTCAATAAAAAATTGTCTATTATTACCCGACAAGTTTTCGAAAATTTCTATATTCTTGACATTTTTTAGGTGTTCCCTATGTAGAATTTTCTGCTGATTCCGAATATGTAATCATTTGGTTTAAAAGTATATCAGTTTTCAAGATATCTTGAAATTTCAGATTTTGAGATATTGGAAAATTGGGATTATTCATCTGTTAATATTTTCGATATTACCTTCTCGATTTTTATGCCATTTGATTTCGTTTTGAGGAGATGAAATACCCTTTTCACCAATGCAAAAATAATTAAAATCGACATTAAGGTGATTGAGTTATTACGAAAAAAAAATTATTTTTCTCTTCATCCAAATTTTCGATTCTTTTTCGACCAACTACTATACCAAGGACTTCGGAAATAAGCTATCATAGGCGGCTTTGGTTGGTTCCTTCTTTGGGAAGCATAAAATGTAACCAAAGTGTGAAAACTATCAACTTTTAAACACTTTATATATACGTAATTTAACTTTTCTCAAAAACAAAGTTCAAAATATCTCGAGGAGTGTTTTTTTTTCGTTTATAGACTTTTTCTAGTTTTTAAGTGGTTTCAAAGTTTTTTGAACGTTTTCTGGCATAGTGGCCAAAATACTGAAGATACTTATAGAGATGAAGGCAAAAAATGTTTATGGGAATTAGAACAATGTATAATTCAACAGTTTTAACAGAAAAAATGAAAAATACAAATTTTTTACGTACCTATATGAAATAGTGTTTTGCAAAATTGGGAATTTTCATATTTTCACCGATATCTAGGAAACTAGATCTGCCACAGAAAAATGAATGTCAATGAAGGAGAACATTTTACATTAAGAAAATCCACTTTCATTGTTGGAGTTTTTTTTGTCGTGGTAATTGATTAAAAAAATGCCATGATATTCATGTATATGGGTGAATTGGCACTGGTATGCCGAGCTGTGAACATATTTTTAAAATTTTTTGTATGGCAGGTTTTCGAAATATCGGTAATTTTGTTTTTTTAAGGTATCACTTCATTCAAAAATTCTTTTCGGGAATGATACAAAAGCGATGGACGCAAGCGATACCTTGTTCGAAAGGAAATTAAAATACGCTTCCAACGACGTATAATATGTAGGGGTGGACCAGCCATCGCAGAGCACAAGCTGGTCAAAGTCGAAATTTAGTCTAATTTTTACGATTATTCAAAAAAATTTGATTTTAAAAATGTTTTCTTATGCGAAGTTATAATAATCAGGAACTTTTTCTAAGATTTGTGTGCATAATAACAAATACTTTAAGCATAATATTACCAAGATCTAAGAAGAACTGTATTTTTGGCGACTTTTTTTTTGTTGTAAATTTCAACGTTTGAATGCGCGCCTCAAATAACGTTGTAACCGACATTTTTTTCAAAATACTTTTTTTGTGGATTCTGATTCTTACGGCAGTTCTCCATAATTCTAAAAAAAAAACAGAGAGCTATTTTGAGTATTTTGCCCAAAGATAGAGCTATTTTTATCCACACGGAGGGAAATCTATGGATCTAACATCCATATTTATTGATACCACATTAAATCATCATCATTTATTGGCGCTTAACCGCCTAAGCGATTTTGGCCGTTTCGTATCAAAGCACGCCAGTCATTCCTTTTTAGCGATAACCGACGCCAATTGGAAACCCCAAGGGAGTTCAAGTCATCCTCCACCTGTTGTTTCCATCTCAGTCGAGGCCTCCCCCTTCCTCTGCTGCCGAATTCAGGCGACGATAGGAAAACCTTCTGTGCTGGAGCTTCTTTGTCCATTCGCATAACATGGCCCAGCCAGCGGAGTCTTTGGGCTTTAATTCGCTGGACTATGGTCAGATCTGCGTAGAGCTCGGACAGCTCATTGTTAAATTTCCTTCGATACTCGCCGTTGGCATCACGGGAAGGACCATAAATCTTCCGGAAAACTTTTCTCTCAAATACTCCAAGGGCCATCTCATCTTCTCTTGACATTGTCCATGAATCTGAGCCATACATCAGGACAGGTATGATGAGAGACTTATAGAGCGTGATCTTTGTTCTTCGAGAGAGGACTTTACTTCTCAATTGCCTACTCAGTCCAAAGTAGCACTTGTTGGCAAGAGTGATTCTCCGCTGGATTTCTAGACTGATATTATTTTCGGTGTTGATACTGGTTCCCAAATAGACGAAGTCCCTCACAGTTTCAAATTTGTAACTATCAACAGTGACATGGCTGCCAAGGCGCAGGTGCACCGATTCTTTCTTTGATGACAGCAAATACTTCGTCTTGTCCTCGTTCACGGCAAGACCCACTTTTTTCGCTTCCTTATCCAGTCCAGAGAAGGCAGCGCTTACGGCGCGGTTGTTAAGGCCAATGATATCAATATCATCGGCATACGCCAGCAATTGCACGCTCTTGTAAAAGATTGTACCATTGCGGTTTAGCTCTGCTGCTCGAATTATCTTCTCCAGCATCAGATTGAAGAAATCGCACGAAAGGGAGTCGCCCTGTCTGAAGCCTCGTTTGGTTTCAAATGGCTTAGAGAGGTCCTTCCCGATTCTGACGGAGCTGTTGGTATTGCTCAACGTCATTTGGCAAAGCCGTATAAGCTTTGCAGGGAAGTCAAATTCAGACATGGCGGCATACAGGCAACTCCTTTTTACGCTGTCAAAAGCGGCTTTGAAATCGACAAAGAGATGGTGAGTGTCGATTCTCTTATCATGGGTCTTCTCCAGGATTTGGCGTATCGTGAAAATCTGGTCGATGGTAGACTTACCAGGTATAAAGCCACACTGATAAGGTCCAATCAGTTTGTCTACGATGGGCTTCAGCCTTTCACACAACACGCTAGAAAGAACCTTATATGCGATATTAAGAAGACTAATTCCGCGGTAGTTGGTGCGGTTAGCGGGATCGCCTTTCTTGTGGATTGGGCAAAGCACACTTAAATTCCAATCCGGAGGCATGCATTCGTCTGACCATATTCTGCATAAGAGCTGATGCATGCTTTTTACCAGCTCTTCGCCTCCGTGTTTGAACAGCTCGGCGGGTAGTCCGTCTTTTCCAGGCGCTTTGTTGTTTTTGAGCCGGGATATAGCTATCGTCACTTCATCATAGTCAGGTGGTGGGACGACTTTTCCATCGTCAGGGATTGGGGTATCGGGTTCGACGCCTCCCTCGCAATTTAGCAGTGAGGAGAAGTGCTCCCTCCATAATTTATGTACACTTTGTACGTCGGTTACCAGGTCGCCATTATTGTCCTTACAGGAGCTTGCCCCGGTCTTAAAACCTTCCGTCATCCGCCGGATCTTTTCATAGAATTTTCGGGCATCATTCCTGTCAGCCAGCATCTCAAGCTCCTCACACTCACGCCTTTCGGCCTCACTTTTCTTTTTTCTGAAAAGGCGTCTCTCTTCCTTCTTTGCCTCACGATATTGTTGCCATACACTGCGGGTTGCGCCCGTTCGCAACGTCTCCTTGTAGGCAGCGTCCTTTTTTTCGACCACATTAAATAAAAATTGATAATCCTGTCCCATCAATAAATATGGATGTTCCATCAATGCATTTTTGATAAATCACTATTGAAGTGGTATCCATATAAACTATTGATAAAATCTAAATAGTTTAAAAAACTAAATTTCATACAATTTGACATCTGGTTTTAGTAAGATTCGAACCCTGCTCTTCTGGCACGTTAGCCCAGTGTTCTACCATTCGGCTACGGCATATTATAAAATTTTTAGAAAAATGTTCAATCTTAAGAAATTAAAAAAATTTTGAATACAAATAAACGCTCCAACAAGTTTTAATATTGTTAGGTAATCCATAGTAAAAATTGTTGAACTATTATGATTATGCGTCCCAGAAAAATTTACATTTCGCCCATATATTAATACGATATCTCTACCATTATTACTATGCAGTAAATATAGATATGGATATAGCGACAATAGAAATTCATATCACGACCATAGATATTGACATGCCGTTCAAATATATTAGTATTCTATCCATAAATATAAAAAATATCCATAATTATAACAAACATTTTAAATTTTGTCGTTTACAGCGTGCGAATTCATTTCCAAATTTAACTAAATTGTAACAGGCCGATGTCTGTATAAGGCAGATATTCAAAAAAATCGTGGTGTCAATCATTACTAAGCAAATAGAGTCCATATCAACCGTTTTTAGAATTTTTAACCGTCTGCCTGTCTATCTTTCTGCCCGACTGTCTAGACAGACACTGTCCGACTGTCTTTATGTTTGTGGACGTATCTCTCGAAAACTGATGAATAGAATTAAATGGAACTTTCACTGTTGTATTAGGAGACGTTTAACTTGAAATTTAAGACATCCCTTAGTTCGATAACTCGGCCGGTTTCAGAGTTATCGACCAGGCACCAATCATTATGCAAACGATTTAAAATTTTTTATAAATTTTTTTTTTTCTAATTTGGAATGAATAAAATAAGTGCAATTTTTTGGAGAAAGATACACCGATTTTTACCCAGTGTGTTGCGGTATTGTTTTTCGCTGTTATTTAGGGGTTTGTTAGTAAAAGTGGCACTGATTTTTCGTTTACACGCAAATACAAATGTTTACTAGACAGGGCAACGAAATCTCTATTTCTGAAATTTTGGTATGTATGCGGTACTGCATTTGGCGTTTACGCGGCATTACACGCCCAGCGACAGCATATCAAATGAAAGTTAAATCAATTGCCTGTCCAATGAGAAATAAATTTCGAAAATCGGTTCATTTGTTTTCGAGAAATTTTGGTTTATTTCTCCAATTATGCTATATGGAATACTTGTGGTGGCCTGCGCGGAGCAAGGTAACTAACCTGAACCTGTAGGGAAAAGTCCATAGATCCAGCATGATCTGTATAAGCGATGCGTAACGAAGATCTCCCTCCATTCTTGGCTTTTTGCCACTCGATCTGGAAGCGTACCGGGCAGCAGCGGCAGCGGCTCTGCGTCTAATGGAAACGTTCAGTTGGGTCGCAAGTACTACTGGACACTCCAGTATATTGGTATCTTACAGTTTTCTCCTTCTGAGCACAGGTAGTTGTGCGACCACAACAGTCGGAGATAGATGCTTCAAAATAAACGTTCCCAGCAGGGACGACTGGGAGAGGACGAATCGATGTCCAGCTACTAATGGCGGCATTTCTATTTACACCGACGGCTCGAACTTAGACGGCAGAGTTGGAGGAGGGATTTATTCAAGGAATCCGTACCTAGAGCTCTCTTTTAGACTACCTGATCATTGCAGCGTCTTCCATGCTGCAGTCTTAGCAATCTTGGACGCCGCGGCCTGGATAAGTAAGTGCGCTGTCGGCGAGGATATCGGTATTTTCAGCGACAGCCAAGCGGCCATCAAAGCTCTTGGCTCTTACTTGTTCAACTCTGAACTGACGCTCAGCTGTCGCCGATCTCTTTAATAGATGGCCCAACATTAGACGAACTTGCCAGGTAGGGTACAACCAAGCAGGTTCTTCGGGATAAAGAGCCCATGGTTATGCCGTTTGCCACATGCAAGCTAATGCTGAAGGAGTACGCACTTCGTCAAGCCGGCGAAAAGTGGCAACAATCGCCAGGCTGCCGGAAATCCAAGCAAACCTGACCAAAATGGGATCATAAAAGATCTAGACACATTCACGCCCTAAGATGGAGAGAAATCTCCATATTAATAGGTGTATTAACTGGGTACTGTCTTATTGGTTGGCATCCAGAAAGGCTAGGTGTGCCCTACCGATGATGCTGTAGGAGTTGCAAATTTGAAACTGCCCGGCTTTAAGCGGCGCGAGAATGCGTTGTTGCGAGTTCCCTTCCTGAATAGCCTACGCCAGATCGCGGTCATCTAAATGGTTTGAAGAGGAGTAACGGTGTCGGCTTAGGAGTGTCAGTCACGCGATTCTGCCAGGTGGAGAATACCAACTACTCAGGGGATTTTCCATATGGCTGAGTCCCAGGACTAGCTTTCCTAGTGTTGGTGGTATCACAACGGGCCTTTCGAAACTGGCCTAAGAGTGCCTCTGCCGCTTGAACCTAACCTAACCTTGGTTTAAAAAATGCCTTATAAAAACTTTCACCCTTAACAACTCTTATTTTTGTTTGTGTATGTAACACAAAAGCAAAACAAAGCATGTGACTTGCAAATAAACTACAACAACAAATCTCCTGAAAAGGAAAATAAAAATGCAAATGACAATTGCACAGGAAAATACAATTCACTAGACAATAACAAAATTGAAAATAAATATAAAAACAAAGTTCCACCTATTATAATTTACGGTATTGATCCCGAAAAACTTATTGAAGTCTTAACTAAAGGCATCAAAATAAAAAACTTTAAAATAAAAGAAGGCAGAGAACAAAAACAAACCTTATACGTAGAAGACTTAAACACCTTTGCAGTGGTAAAGAATTTCCTGATTAAAACTAATGTGAAATTTTTCACATACTCCCCAAGAGCATGGAAGAACAAAACATACCTATTAAAAGGGTTAAATGCAAATACAGACCCTACACTAATTCTAAAAGAACTAAAGCAACATGAAAGAGATAATTTAGAATTTATCAAAGTCACACCATTTTATACAAAAAATTTAAAGAAAAACTTAACTGCGTTACCAATATTTATGGTACAAATAACACCTGAAAGTAACATAAATGCACTTAAAAGCATAAAAAACATACTATAAAGATGTAGAAATTGGGAACCCCTGAAAAAAGAAGGAATTGCCCAATGTCGCAACTGTCAGGGATTCTTCCACAGCGCAGCCAACTGCCATCTACCACCCAAATGTGTCAAATGCGATCAACCTCACAACAGCAAAGAATGTCATATGGAAAAATCAAATGACGAAGACAAAAGCAAATTATATTGTGTTCTATGTAAAAAATTCGGGCATCCAGCCTCATACAAGGCATGCGAGAAATATACTAACCTTAAGCTAAAACTAATTGAGAGAAAAAAAAAAAATATCTCAAACAAACCTATTAATAACCAAAACTTGATTAACCCTAATGTTAAATTCACTGATCTCTTTGGAAAATCAACACCAGAACAAAATATTTCTTATACACCTAGTAATAATAAAAAACTAACTCAAAGCTTACTCGTAGAACTTAAAAAGGCATTAGACAATTTAAGAGAACAATTGTCAATTCTCCAAAAACAACAGCAAGAACAAGCATCTCGCATCGACGTTCTTTTCTCATTACTAGACAACTCTCCATGACTGACACAACCAACACCTTTACAAAAACTCTTAATATAATTATTATTATTATATTATTATTCTAAAACACGGCGCTTAGCTAGACTAAACTACAATACGTATATAAACGAAATGTATATCAGATGAAAGCTTATCATGAGCATGTTTGCAAAAAATTATAACAATTCCAATAGGTTAATTTGTTCATGAGAAATTAGCGTTTAAAGTTTGTACCCAAGCTCTTTACATACTAGTATCTAGGTTAGGTTCAAGTGGCTACCGTAGAGGCACACCTAGGCCAGTATTAAAAGGCCCGTTGTGATACCACCAACACTAGGAAAGTCAGTTCCGGGACCCTGCCATATGGAAAATCCCGGTATTAACGGAATTATCCACATAGCAGAATCCCGGGACTGACGTTCCTATACCGACACCGTTACTCCTCCTCGAACCATTTAGATGACTTGATGAAGGCCATCAGGCCCTTTATGTCCAGCTCCGTGACCTGGCGTAGGCTAACCAAGAAGGGAACTCCCAAAAAGCGCATTCTCGCGCCACTTAAAGCCGGGCAGTTGCAGATGAGGTGCTCCACCGTTTCCTCCTCCTCATCATCCTTACAACTCCTACAGCATCGTCGGTAGGGCACACCAAGTCTTTCTGCGTGCCTACCAATGAGGCAGTGCCCAGTCAATACGCCTATTAATATGGAGATTTCTCTTCTCCTTAGGGCATAAATTTGTCTTGATCTTTTATGATCCCATTTCGGCCAGGTTTCTTTGGATATCCGGCATCCTGGAGATTGCAGCCATCTTTCGTTGGCTTGGCGGAGTGTGTACTCCTTCAGCATAAGCTTGCATGTGGCAAACGGCATACCTAAGCGCTCTTTATCCCGAAGAACCTGCTTGGTCGTGCCCTGCCTCGCAAGTTCGTCTGCCCTACAATTTCCCTCAATGTCCCTATGCCCCGGGACCCATGTGAGGTTCACGCGATTCTGTTGGGCCATCTCTTGTAGAGATCGACGACAGCTGAGCGTCAGTTCAGAGTTGAACGAATAGGAGCCAAGGGATTTGATGGCCGCCTGGCTGTCGCTGAATATAAAAATGTCGTGTCCGATAGTGTGTTGGCCTATCCAAGCCGCGGCGTCCATGATTGCTGAAACTTCAGCCTGGAAGACACTGCAGTGATCAGGTAGTCTGAAGGAGAGCTCAAGGTTCAGATCCTTTGAATAAACCCCTCCTCCAACTCTGCCGTCTAACTTCGAGCCATCAGTATAAATGGAAGTGCCGCCATGAGTTGGCGGGACTCCGATCCGTGCTCTCCCATTCTTCCCTGCTGGGATTTTAAAACAGCTATCTCCGACTGTTGTGGTCGCACAACGATCCGTGCTCAGCGGAAGAAAGCTATAGGATCCCAAAATACAGGCGTGTCCAGTAGTGCTTGCGCCCCAGCCGGACGTTTCCCTTAGACGCAGAGCCGATGCTGCTGCTACCCGGTGCCCTTCCAGATCGAGTGGCAAAATGCCAAGAATGGCCTGGAGTGCTTCATTGGGCGCAGGCCACCATACCACAACTCCATAGAGCATGATTGGTCGAATGATTGCGGTGTAGATCCATTTGCATATTTTGGGGCTGAGCCAACATTTCTTTCCAATGGCTCTTTTGCATGTGTAGAGTGCAATACACGCTTTCTTCTGGCGCTGAAGAACATTCTCCTTCCAGGTTAGTTTCCTATCCAGAACTGTGCACGTCATTCAGTTTTGGTAGTGTTAGCGGTGGTATCTTATAGCGGTTGGTGAAAAGAACCAGTTCTACTTTTCCCGGGTTGATGCTCAGTCCGCAGCGCGAGCACCATGAGGAAACCTCTCGCAGTGCTACTTGCATCAAGTCGCACAGGGTTTGTGGGAATTTGCCCCTATATACTATAGCTAAGTCGTCTGCATATGCCACTACCTTCCCGCCCCCCCAGCTTGTGTCTCGCAGCATCGAGTTGACAGTGAGGTTCCATAGAAGCGGGGAGAGAACACCACCCTGAGGCGTTCCCCTTGTGACATAGCGTGAGAAGTCAACCGAGCCCAGTGATGAAACTATTCGTCTACCCCTTAGCAGTTGATCAATAAGTCCAATAAGAGACCTGCTTATGCCCAGACTTGTTAAAGCGGTGTTTATAGCATCAGGGCTTATGTTGTTGAAGGCTCCTTCAATATCTAAAAAGGCCGCAAGACAGTACTCCTTCTCATACAGCGATTTTTCAATAACAGAAACTAGGCTGTGAAGCGCAGTTTCTGTAGATTTCTCTTTGGTGTATGCATGCTGATAGCTACAGATCAGGTTGCTATCAATAGTAGAGGAGAGGTAGTCATTTATTATCCTCTCGAAGGTTTTGAGCACAAAGGATGAGAGACTGATCGGCCTGTAGTCCTTCGGCTCGTAATGAGACGCCTTCCCCGCCTTAGGAATAAACACTACCGTGGCACTTCTCCAGGAGCACGGAATGTAGCTAAGAGCCAGGCAGGCTGTATAGAGAAATACCAGCCATTTGGCTGATGTCTCCAGCGTGTTTATGAGTTGTGCGGGAATAATCCCGTCTGGCCCGGCAGCCTTGAACGGTTCGAAGCTTTTAACCGCCCACCTAACCTTTTCCTCCGTGATGGGTATGTATACAGCCAGGTTTGTTGTAGGTGCTACGGGTTCCTCATGCAAGTTCCCTGGGAAGTGCGTATTCAAGAGCAGCTCTAGGGTTTCCCTCTCCGTGCTGGTCCAGGATCCGTCAGGTTTGCGAAAATAGCTTGTGGCTGTTTGAGTTTTTGAGAGTACTCGATACTACGATACTCTCTTCGCCTGCCTCAGAGCTTTTTTGTAGGCCCTGAGTTTAACTTTGTATTCGAGCCATTGAGTCTCCGTGCCAAGGCTCTTGGCCTTATTAAATTGTGTCCTAAATGATTTTCGGAGCGAGTCCAGGTCGTAGGACCACCAATGCGGCCTATGTTTACCGCGGGGTTTTGGCACTGGGCAAGCCTGCTCAAAGGCATTGTAAAGGTCTTTACCAGATCCTCCAACTCCCCTACTGATGAGGGGACTTGTGGGGGCAGTGCTGGTAAGTCCCTAGATAGTATTTCATTGTGTAGCTGCCAGTTAGTGTTACGTGGGTTGCGTTTCATAACCGGCTGCTCAACAGAAAAGTCTAGAACTATTTCTACGTACCGGTGGTCGGAGAATGAGTACTCATCGAGAACGCGCCATTTTCTGACCCACTCATAAGCGCCTTCGCTGCAAATAGTGAGATCTATTACCTCCCTACGGGTTTTAGTAATAAACGTAGGTTCGTTACCCACGTTGCAAACTACCAGGTTAGTTGTTAACAAATAGTCAAACAACGACTCTCCTCTAGCATTGATATCGGAGCTTCCCCACTGGACGTGATGAGCATTGGCGTCAGTTCCGATAATAAGATGACCCATGGAAAAATTTGCCACCAGGTCTTTTACCTCCCTCTGTGGCGGAGGTTCTTCGGCGTCGTAGGGCATATAGTGCCCAAACCGCAAATCCTTGAGCGGTTGACCCAGGGTTCTTGGATGAGGACCACATCTACGTCGCCTTTAGAGAGACGACTGATTAAAGCAGCCGAGGCTGCTTTAGATTTGTGCAGGTTTATCTGAATCACCACCAACATGAGAGTGCTCAGACTTCCCTGCCACCGCCGCATCGTCGAGTTCCACCTCGTCTGGAGGCTTATCTTTCAACGACGATTTCTTCAGACCACGGTTTGGCGTGGCAGAGATCCTACTAACTGTGGCAGTGTCAACTGTGGTGCGCTCAGGACTAGCTGCTATCACTGTGACGTTGAGGTCCTCCCCGTCCAGCAGGCTGTCTCCCATCTCCGAGCTGTTCACTGCTCCTTCGCCATTTGACGTGGCAGATACCATACTTTCCGAGTCGGACATCTCCGACTCCCCTTCCGGCACTGCGATGTCCGAGTCCTCCGGTGCAGCCGAAATAGCAGCGCGCTGTGCATCGCCGCGGTATACGTGGATCACGATCTGACCCATGCCGTAGTGCACTCGTCCATTGCACCGTTTAAGGGGCTCGAGTGCCTCCTTATTCAAGGTGAAGACCACTTGCCTATCAGGCCCTACCGCGTCCTCGACCAGATTTACACCCCAGTCCTGCGTCCGGAGAGACGGGTTCATGATCCTCAGCATCCTGAGAATTCTCTCAGGTTCAGCAGGGATAGCAGGAATCCACGCTCTTGCCCTTGGCCTCGCCGGGATGTCTTTCCAGTCGACAACCTCGATTCTTGCCCCTTGGTAGATCTCACCTAGTCTTGCAGCTGCTGCCTTGTACAGTGCAACAGTTTTTGCATCCTCACAAGCGAATACCTTGATTCGGCCCTGGTGCCATCCCGCAGCAGAACCCATCGGAGTGGCACCCGGAGACTCATCCATAATGTCGAGAAGGGCATTACCGATAGCGTTACGGACGAACCGCCACTGGTCCCTAGGGATGGCCCAGTTTTCATTACCTCCGTCAATGACGCCTATGAGGATCCTATCCTTAGTCACTTCAGCAAAGCTGAGTTTACCCATTACGGGGGCGTGTTGCTGCCGCTTCGGGTGAGGTTTTAAATCCACGTCCGATCTCTGGCGTTTGAAGGGATTTATATTAACCTTCTTTGGCGCGTAATCGCTTTGGAAGTTCGGTAAGATAGCTTCAGCCATCTCCACCGTCTTCCTAGCATTCGGCGATAGCGTCTCTTGTGAAATACCCTCGTATTTCTTCAGTATCCTCGCGGCCGCTCTTTTGTCCAAGTACTCAGAGCGACTGGGAGATGTCATCATCATCATTTATTGGCGCTTAACCGCCTAAGCGATTTTGGCCGTCGCCTATCAAAGCACGCCAGTCATTCCTTTTTAGCGATAACTGACGCCAATTGGAAACCCCAAGGGAGTTCAAGTCATCCTCCACCTGTTGTTTCCATCTCAGTCGAGGCCTCCCCCTTCCTCTGCTGCCGAATTCGGGTGACGATTGGAAAACCTTCTGGGCTGGAGCTTCTTTGTCCATTCGCATGACGTGACCCAGCCAGCGGAGCCTTTGGGCTTTAATTCGCTGGACTATGGTCAGATCTGCGTAAAGCTCGTACAGCTCATCGTTAAATCTCCTTCGATACTCGCCGTCGGCATCACGGGAAGGACCATAAATCTTCCGGAGAACTTTTCTCTCAAATACTCCAAGGGCCATCTCATCTTCTCTTGACATTGTCCATGAATCTGAGCCATACATCAGGACAGGTATGATGAGAGACTTATAGAGCGCGATCTTTGTTCTTCGAGAGAGGACTTTACTTCTCAATTGCCTACTCAGTCCAAAGTAGCACTTGTTCGCAAGAGTGATTCTCCGTTGGATTTCTAGACTGATATTATTTTCGGTGTTAATGCTGGTTCCCAAATAGACGAAGTCCCTCACAGTTTCAAATTTGTAACTATCAACAGTGACGTGGCTGCCAAGGCGCAGGTGCGCCGATTCTTTCTTTGATGACAGCAAATACTTCGTCTTGTCCTCGTTGACCGCAAGACCCACTTTTTTCGCTTCTTTATCCAGTCCAGAGAAGGCAGCGCTTACGGCGCGGTTGTTAAGGCCAATTATATCAATATCATCGGCATACGCCAGCAATTGCACGCTCTTGTAAAAGATTGTACCATTGCGGTTTAGCTCTGCTGCTCGAATTATCTTCTCCAGCATCAGGTTGAAGAAATCGCACGAAAGGGAGTCGCCCTGTCTGAAGCCTCGTTTGGTTTCAAATGGCTCAGAGAGGTCCTTCCCGACTCTGACGGAGCTGTTAGTATTGCTCAACGTCATTTGGCAAAGCCGTATAAGCTCCCTCCATAATTTAAGTACACTCTGTACGTCGGTTACCAGGTCGCCATTATTGTCCTTACAGGAACTTGCCCCGGTCTTAAAACCTTCCGTCATCCACCGGATCTTTTCATAGAATTTTCGGGCATCATTCCTGTCAGCCAACATCTCAAGCTCCTCACACTCACGCCTTTCGGCCTCACGTTTCTTTTTTCTGAAAAGGCGTCTCTCTTCCTTCTTTGCCTCACGATAGCGTTGCCATACACTGCGGGTTGCGCCCGTTCGCAACGTCTCCCTGTAGGCAGCGTCCTTTTTGTCCGAGGCAGTGCTGCATTCCTCATCGTACCAGTTGTTTTTGCGGGCTCGCTGGAACCCTATAGTGGCCTCAGCGGCGGTACGTAATGAGTGAGAGATATGCTTCCATTGCTCGGTTGCATCGTTTGGTCGAGGATTGCTCTCCGATAGCAGGTGTGAGAGTCGAGTGGAGAAATTGTCAGCTGTCTGTGTCGTGCGCAGCTTCTCGACGTCAAACTTTCCTTCCGTTACTGTGCGCACTTTCTTTGCTACACAGAGGCGTGTGCGTATCTTGGCTGCAACAAGATAATGGTCCGAGTCGATATTGGGACCACGAAGGGTACGCACGTCCAGAACGGTGGAGCTATGTCTGCCGTCGATCATGACATGATCAATCTGGTTTCTTGTTCTTTGATCAGGAGACAGCCATGTGGCTTGGTGTATTCGTTTATGCTGGAACCTGGTACTACTGATGACCATATTGCGAGCAGCGGCGAAATCAATCAACCTAGTGCCGTTGGGGGATGTTATATCATGGAGACTAAATTTTCCAACTGTTGGACCGAAGACTCCTTCCTTGCCCACCTTCGCATTAAAGTCGCCGAGCACGATTTTGATATCGTGTTGGGGGCAGCGATCATAAGTCTGTTCAAGTTTATCGTAGAAGGAGTCCTTCTCTGCGTCGTCTGGGAGATGTCTTTTGGGGTAAATTTCGACCCGTAGTTGCCATCGCGGTCGTTCCCTTATTTGGATCTCTGGGGCCAGGTCGTGAGACCACTGCCACAGACGTTAAAGACTTGGTTTCGGTACCGGCACTTACTAGGGCTCTAGCATCAGCCGTTGTTGGCTTCACCGTGTTTGTACCGGTACTTACTTTGGGGATTGCCCCCTTATTATCCAGAGCTGATCGACTCGTAGTTGCCATCGCTGTCGATCTCTCGGCTGATGAAGAAATGGAGTTTGTCCTCCGACGTTGCGTTCTCGCTTGCTCCAGCATTTTCCTCCTCTGCTGGGCAGTATACATGGTTGTATCTTTATTTTTAAGGTTTTTATTACTTTTTTTCATCTTGTTCGTACGACCCCTTGCCGGGCAAGGCCAGTTTAGGGTCAAAGGAAGAGTATGGGGAATGTGTCGTCCGCCGCGGCAGAGCCCCATGCCGCGGTAAGGCCATAGTTACTCTCCGAGGCGGCCCGGTATCAGAGAGGCTCCGTTCGATTACAGCCACGATTTGCCTCCCGGCTGCAAACGTCCAATGGACACGTAGTCGCATAACACCCTGGATTGGGAGGGGGAAGATCTTAGTCGTCGCGCCAGAGAGGCTTGGCTTCTCTCGTGATGTAGTACCGGCGGCACTATGATCACAAGGGCAGCGCAGCCCTGTGGCTATCGACTTAAGCCCTCGTACCGCGGCAAGGTGTCAACCCTTCACGAGGGATACTAGTATCTATTAATGTTAATTCTTTAGTAATTAAACCTAGAAGATACGATCTTGATAAATTTTTAATTCAACACAAACCAGATATCGTTTTATTAAACGAGACTAAATTAAACAAAAGACATAAGATTTGGTTCAAAAATTATATTTTCATCCGCAAGGACAGAGCTAACTCTAAACAAGGAGGTGGAACAGGTATACTAATCCGAAACCAGACGTAAACGTCTCAAGCATCGTTAAACTATCATGTTTAGAATCTTGTGTCGCAGCTGCTTACTATCCAAGCGGAAATAACAACGAACATTTCGAAAAGGATCTCAATCTCCTATTTAATACATTAAGGCTAGAAAACCCCGACAACCTTTATATAATTGCTGGAGACTTTAACAGCAAACATTGCAACTGGGGTAATTCAAGTAACAACCAAAAAGGCAAAGCTTTTCAAAAATGGATTCCAAATCATCAAATCAAATATCGCTGCGAACTTTACGCTTCAGAAACACCATCATTTCCCAGAACCAACTCTTTCCTTGATATTTGTATACTCGATTCTAGACTATCTCTCGAAAAAGAAAATAACACTACAAACTGTATTAGGGTGCTGGACTATGACAGCGACCATAATGCAATCCAAATGAAAGTCTCAAAAGACTCGAACTTAAACCCATTTGAAATATTTGCAAAGAATGCTACCAGAACTTATAATTACAAAAGAACAAACTGGAATAACTTCAAGCGAAAAATCCAATCGAAAAGAAATAACACTCAGTGTAGAAACACTATCACATATTAAAGCTAGTCTTAAATTAAATAAAATACTTATAAAAGAAAACATAAATAAAGTATCCAATAACCACTATAAAAAAAAATTGAAAGCAATAGACCCGAAAGACTCGCTGGATATGTTTAAGAAAATTAAAAAAACCTTCAAGCCATATACATACTGCTTTAGAACTTAACGAAATTAAAATACCTGGGTAAAGCCATGTGAAGTGCGCACAAAATTTTGGTTTTTTTCAAAACCCCGCCGATTTTGAAACTTGTCATTTCATTGGATAGTGGGCCAGACTCAAACCTCGTGCTAAAAATATTTCGTCAAAATTCGTGTCTTTGTTATTGTTATTGGAGGTTGAATTTTTGACAATTTTCAGAACATGATAATATTGAAAAATTATTTTCTCATAAACTACTGCAGATAAATCAATGAATTTTTTTTACTTACAAATAATTGTTTTTGCTATATTATATGTATTTTTATGCGATCTTATTGTTTAAACAATTATACTTTAAATAATTTTTTTTTTAAACAAATAATTTTTTTTTTTCGTTCTGTACGATCAAAAAAATTTCAAAATATGAAAAATAACGCGTAAAACAGTCACCTTTAATAATAAAAAAAAAAATTTTGTCCATTCATACCATTCCAAAGATATTGCATTTTTTTGTCACCCCTTGCGATCAAATTGTTAAAATAATTATATTTAAAAAAAATTTTTTTTTAAGAAATAACGTTTTTTTTTCGTTCTGCATGCTCAAAAAAAATTGAAAATATGTCAAATAGTGCGAAAAACGGTAATCTTTGGTAATAAAAAAATGTTTGTCCTTTCATACCAATCCACAGATTTCTTATTTTTTGTCACCCTTTGCGCTCTCCCAATGCGTTGCACAGAGACCGTTGGGTGGTGTGCTGAACAATAGTAGTCTGCATTGGTCGTTGTTATCAACCTATTTTTAATTATAACATACATACATATCTACATTTAGCAGAATGTATGAGCATAGGAAATAATAAAAAGGGATAACGTTTTTAAGTCTATATTTTATATCTTTATTAGTTGTAAGATATTAGGAAAAAAGGTAATTGTTTCACAATACGTAAACCTACATATTCAATACATAGGTACATACATAGGTACATATTTAACAATATATTTGTTACAAATTAACCTTACATATTCCACCATAACTTGTAGAAAATGGTTTCAAAATTGTTCAGAGTAATTTTTTGTTTTACGTTGCCTACATGCAAATAATATTTTCCACACTTGATTCATCACTTGAGAAAATTTGACTTCGATTCTTTTTGTTAAACATTGGTTGAGAATGATGGAATTGCCGTGTGTTTTTTTTTGCTATGGCTTTACTTGTGCGATTTTGAAATTTCTTTTCATGAGCGTCGTGATCCACTTGGGAGCAAAAATCGAAATCTATTGCCTGAAACGCATTTTCTGCCCATTCAAAAAGACTTCGAGCGTCGCGTATGTGATTTTCCGCAATATGCTGCATACTTGCTTTTCGTGCCAGCCTTTTGACAGTGCCCCCCACCCCCATCGCTAGCTCCCTTACCGTGGTATCTCGCGAAAAAGTTCCACTCAGCTGCAATTCCAAAGTCTTCTTCGTGATTATATAAATTTAAAAAGTTAAATTTATTTTTGTATTGCGCTGCGGCTCCGTCAGAGTAATAGAACAATTTTTTTACATTCCTGGACCCAAATTTTTTTTCATATAATTCGCAAGTCTTGTATTGAACAAGAGAACTGAACTTGAATCATGAGTCAGTTTTTCCGATATAATCACAAAACATAAGTGATGTAGAACACCATCAGCACGATAGTAAATTACGTAAGGATGTATGGTTACTTGAGTGTTTGACCAATGGTGTGCCTGGATTTCATCTTGAATCTGAATTGCATAATTTTTCGCATTGGGAGAGCGCAAAGGGTGACAAAAAAAAAGAAATCTGTGGATTGGTATGAAAGAACAAAAATTTGTTTATTACCAAAGATCACCGCTTTCGCACTATTTGACATATTTTGAATTTTTTGTTTGAGCTTGCAGAACGAAAAAAAATGTTATTTGTTTAAAAAAAAATTTTTAAAAATCATTATTTTAACAATTTGATCGCAAGGGGTGACAAAAAAATGCAATATCTTTGGAATGGTGGGTTAGGTTAGGTTAGGTTGCGAGGGCAGGTCCCTGCCCACCACTTAGGCCAGTCAAGTTGGCCCATTGTGATACCCTATGCGGTCTTAAGACCCACCCCATATCCGAGAGACAAACATCAACACTCTCACATTCTCACACCAGCTCGTGGAATCAATGAATTTCGATAGAGCCCTAATATCCATTTTAGAAACCTCCGTGAGGTCGTCGATGAACGGTTGGCCGAGAATAGCCAATCGTCTTCTGCTGAGTGCAGGACAATGACACAGCAGATGTTGAACACTCTCCTCCTCTTCAATACATCTGCAGCTGCGACAGTAATCGTGAGTTATTACGCCCATCCTAGCACCATGTGTGCCTATTAAGCAGTGCCCTGTTAACACCCTTATCAGTGATGAGACACCGGATTTATTAAGTGACAGCAGACAGTTAGTGCGTCCTTTGTTGTACGAAGGCCAAGTTAGCCTTGATATCTCGCACGTCGAGAGACCTGACCAGAGCTCATTTGCCCTTTGTAAGGTATTTGTGCTAGCTCGGAGTTTGAAAGATGCCATGGGAATGCCTACCAGATCATTTCCTGGAAGGAGATGAGTGGTGGTACCTCTTCTGGCCAGCTCATCCGCTATACAGTTGCCTTCAATATCCCTGTGACCAGGTACCCAAATAAGGCTGATACTGAAGTGCTGAGCCATCTCGTTAAGAGATCTGCGGCATTCAGTTAGCGACTTTGTGTTGTCGACATATGAGTTCAGTGCCTTTAGCGCGGCCTGACTATCTGAGAAGATAAATATCCGTTTGCCGTTTTGGGGCGTAGACGCTAGGCTTTTCACTGCACCGTGTATTGCCAGTATTTCTGCTTGGTACACGCTGCAGTGGTCGGGAAGACGAAAGGAGATCTCTGGTCCCAGGTCCGGTGAAAAGATACCTCCACCCACCTTCCCTTCAAGCTTAGAGCCATCGGTGAATATGTTCATGGCATTCCGCACAGTATGCGGTCGGTAATCCCATTCTTGTCTTGTGGGTATTTTCACCTCGTAGTTCCTAACGAACACGTTGTTTGGCGTGCAATAGTCAGTATGTAATGGTATGCTCACAGGTGCATGGGAGCCTAAAATTGTGGCGTGACCACATGTACCGCCCTTCCATACGTCGGTCTCCCTTAATCGCAGAGCTGTAATCACAGCCATTTCTTTAGCCACCAGATCGAGTGGTGGAAGATTCAGCATCGTGTTGAGTGATTCTGTCGGCGTGGAGCCGAGGGCCCCGGTTATGCAGAGTTCTGAACTCCTTTGGACTTTTTGTATCTGCTTGAGGTACGTGTTCTTGGTTAGTGCCGGCCACCAGACCAGCCCACCGTACAGTAAAATTGGACGAACAATAGCTGTGTATATCCAGTGCACCACTTTGGGAGAGAACCCCCACGATATACCAATTGCTCTCTTGCAAGTAAACAACGCGCATGTTGCCTTTTTAACTCGTTCCGCTATATTGTCGCTCCAGAGTAGTTTCCTGTCTAGAATAACTCCTAGATATTTGACTTTGTCACTGAGTCTAAAGTTGTATTCCCAATTTTTGGTGGTATTAAGTCCGGTATTTTGTATCTCCTAGTGAAGAGGACAAGTTCGGTTTTCTCGGGGTTAACCTCCAAACCTGAAGCGTTCGCCCAGTCGCATACTTTAGTCAGAGCATTTTCCATTAAATCATCGGCGTACGCGATCACTTGGTAGCCTTCAGCTTCCATGAGACGTAGAAGTTGGTTTACAGTAACCAGCCACAGGAGCGGAGAGAGAACACCTCCTTGCGGGGTACCTCTGTTAACGAGTCTGTGAACCGAATTACCGCCTAGCTCCGTTGTAATCCGTCTGCTAATAAGCAATTTGCGGATAAACTCCACAAGGCAGGCATCGACCCGCAGACCCGTTAACGCCGAGGTGATGGCTTCCGGTAGAACGTTGTTGAAGGCACCTGCTATATCAAGGAAAGCCACCAGTGTATATTCCTTTGTGCCAATTGACTTTTCTATAACAGATACCAGAGAATGCAAGGCAGTGTCAGTCGATCTACCTTTACTATAGGCGTGTTGAGCCCGCGACATATGAGTTGAGTCTATCGATCTTCTGACATAGTCCTCCAAAAGTCTTTCCATAATTTTAAGTAGAAATGAAGATAGGCTTATTGGCCTAAAATCATTAGGTTTAGAATGGGATGGTTCCCCGGATTTTGGGATAAATACTACCTAACCTCTCTCCATGATGCAGGTACATAGTTGAGCCTGAGGCAACTAACAAACATGGTCTTCAGCCAGGGCTTAATAAGCTCGGATGTTTGTTGTAACTGGGCCGGGAATATTCCGTCCGGTCCTGGCGATTTGTAGGGCTTGAGACTGGCCAAGGCCCAGTCCAGCTTTTTATCATCGGTTATTTCCTTTATCAGCTGATCCGAAAGCATTTCATTCCCGACCGTAGTAGTAGCCGTGACTGTGCATGTCGGAAAGTGAGCATCCAGAAGCAGATTCATTGTGTCAGTGCTCGAATCGGTCCAATTCCCATCCGGCATTTGTATGTGGCTCAGTGTCGCTGGCGATTTTGAGAGCACCTTCCTCAGGCGCGAAGCTGCAGATGTTGATTCGATATTGTTGCAGAAATTCACCCAGGAGGCCCGTTTGGCCTTGCGAATTTCTTTCTTGTAGTTACTTAATTTAGTTTTGTGAAGTGCCCAGGATGTTGCGCTACCATCCTGTTTGGCTTTGTTAAAGGCCGACCTACATGTCCTTCTGAGATTATCTAGATCGGACGACCACCAGGGTGGTCTGTGGGTTTCAGCTAACTTTTTAGGCGGACACGCCTTGTTTAGAGCAATCTTGCAGTGTTGATTGAAGGAGCTGACGAGGTCGTCTAGCTCCTCTTCCTTTCTAGGTGTTACCAGCTGATTTGACAAATATTTGCGAATAAGCTTTTGGTAGTAACCCCAATTTGTTTTCCTAATATTCTGTATATATTTCGGACTTGTATGTATATCTACTAAGGAGAAGCTTATGTATCTATGGTCTGAGAAGGAGTGCTAGCCTAACACCCTCAATGATTCTATGAGGTCACTGTAAGAGTCAGTGACCAACGTTATGTCGAGGACTTCCTCTCGGTTTCTTGTTACGAAGGTGGGTTCAGGGTTTGAGCTCCACCTCCGGATTAGAGGTGAGGTTGGCTAGGGCCTCGGTATCGGACTTGTATACCTTGAGGACCACCTTTTCATAGCCATACCTCACTACGTACTTGCATCGGGCCAGAGCCTCGATGCTTGCCTCATCCAGAAGCAGAACGATCTGCATGGTAGCCTTATCGGTCTTATCCACGTTCACCACCCTCCAGTTTGATGTAGGCAGCTCAGGGTTGTACTCCTGCAGCACATCTAAACTCTCATCTGGTTCCGTGCAACCAACTGGAATCCAAACTCTAGCCCTTGGGCGTTGCGGGATATCAACCGCGTCCTGCTGTCATCGCAAGCCTCTGTGAGCGTCACGTCCGAGTCGCCGTCGCTCAGAAGCTGACTCTCGGAATAGAGTCTCCTGAGAGCCGAGCCACCGTCCGAGCTGGACGACGCGAACCCACTCCCTGTGTCAGACGCCAGGGGGGGGGGGGGGGAGGTCCACCTCCGGATTAGAGGTGAGGTTGGCTAGGGCCTCGGTATCGGACTTGTATACCTTGAGGACCACCTTTTCATAGCCATACCTCACTACGTACTTGCATCGGGCCAGAGCCTCGATGCTTGCCTCATCCAGAAGCAGAACGATCTGCATGGTAGCCTTATCGGTCTTATCCACGTTCACCACCCTCCAGTTTGATGTAGGCAGCTCAGGGTTGTACTCCTGCAGAACTTCTCATCTGGTTCCGTGCAACCAACTGGAATCCAAACTCTAGCCCTTGGGCGTTGCGGGATATCAACCGCGTCCACTGCCCTCAAGCGCGCGCCGGGATAAACTTCTCCTATGCGCTGTATGCCAATTTTGTACAGGTCCACGGACCTGCTGTCATCGCAAGCGATCAGCTTCACATTGCCCTGGTACCAACCCGCATCGGCGTAGTTGGGTGGAGGACCAGGGTTGTCACGTTTGACCTGTACAGCCACTTTTGCGAGCGCGGCCCTGATCCACTTCCACTGCTGCTTGGGGATTCTGCCGTCTACGTTGCTCTCATCTATTACTCCAATGATCTTGCGATCCTTGGCAATGTCAGCGAAGGACCTCGTCGGTCCTCCTATTCTGGCCCTTTTCGGTGCCGTAGGGATGGTATCCTCCAGCGATCGGTTTCGCTTAGAGGTTTCCCCCTTGTTGTTAGCGCCATACAGCTCAACCTTAAAATCCGGCACTATCCGCCGAGCCCACGCAAGATCGCGCTGGAGCTTCGCCCAGGCCTCTGCCGAAACGTCTTCCTCCCTTATCGGTGAGGTCGCGTTCTTAAACAGGATCCGGGCTGCCGACCGCTTATCATTGTGGTTGGGCTTGGTGGATTGCCTGCCCGCCAGGTCCTCGAACCTAATGTCAGCACCAACATTCCTGGAGCCCCGAGCCAAGGGCTCACCAGACGCTTTACGCTGAAAGGCAAGACCACTTGTGGAGGCTACGGGGTTGATAGCCTCGTTTTTGGCCTCCCGATCGGAACCCCTAGAGGAGGCACCGATCATCGGACTACTCAGACCGGTTTTACACTCGGCCCTACTACGTCGAGCTGCAGCAGCAGCAATGAAACGCTGGGGAGTCCTCTCAGCTTTACTAAGGTCCGGCTTGGCCGTGACCTTTTTAACGGAGCGAGCTCCTGTTGGCTTTTTTTGAGGAGACCCAGACTCCTTATTTTTGTTGTTGTTGTTGGATAGGTTGTTCATGTTTGAACCCACGAGTTGCGGAGAAAGGGGAAGGTCCACCCTGGGCAGAGATCCGCATACCCAGGGTAAGGCTAATTAGAATCGGAGGTCGCCAGGTATCCGAAGCACTCCGTTAGCGACTGGGCTATTTTAGGGCCCCCAGTCAGGCTGATCCTCGGCACGGGTCGTATGACACCTTGATCCAGCCCATTTCAAGGAGGGAAGATAGGAAAGGGGAGGGAGTGGACTGTGATGGAGGCTACGAGTAGCGGAAGGAAAATCAGGTAAGAGGGGGGGGGGGGGGGGGGGGGGGGAGAGGTCGCCGCTCGAATTAGCCGCCGAAGCGTTACCGGGTGTCACCACGTGGAGGCTCCACCCCCACTTGGAGGAGGAGGGTGCATGCACCTACGAGTCGACGGTTTGAGGTGGCGCTGGTGTGTGCAAGGCGCGAACACCCCCATAAAAGACACCTTTTTGGAATGGTATGAATGGACAATTTTTTTTTTTTTTTTTTTTTTTTTGGTGGTATGAATGGACAAATTTTTTTTTTTTGATTATTAAAGGACTGTTTTACGCGTTATTTTTCATATTTTGAAATTTTTTTGATCGTACAGAACGAAAAAAATAAATTATTTGTTTAAAAAAAAATGATTTAAAGTATAATTGTTTAAACAATAAGATCGCATAAAAATACTTATAATATAGCAAAAACAATTATCTGTAAGTAAAAAAAATTTCATTGATTTATCTGCAGTAGTTTATGAGAAAATAATTTTTCAATATTATCATGATCTGAAAATTATCAAAAATTCAACCTCCAATAACAAAGACAGGAATTTTGACGATATATTTTTAGCACGAGGTTTGAGTCTGGCCCACTATCCAAAGAAACGATAGTTTTCAAAATCGTCGATAAAGTGATTTTACCTGTGCACACTTCACATGGCTTTACCCACCTATCATCCATAAGCACGTTCTTACAGATGCAAATATAGAAGAAAGTAGCATAGAAAGCACATCGGATCACTTTGTACTAAGAGAGCAAGACCACATACTTAACGCCATTGGTTCATACATGCAATCAATTCATTCCGTTAAGCAGAATGAAACTGATAACGCAATCCACAATATAGTAGAAAATAGTTTCAATGAATTTTTAGAGTTTAAAACCACATTCGATACTCTCCACTACAGGAAGACTACATTTGATGAGAATAATAAGTCAAATATGCTAGAAGACAATCAAACACAGAACTACGTGGCGACCCCGCACACAGTAATTAACATATTCATGAAGCTCCCAGCAAAACTATCATCCGGCTGGGATGGCATACCTAATATTGTTTTAAAAAATTTGCCACATATGATTATACTAGAATATTGTTCGTTATTTAATAACATGTTCAATAACGCTTACTTTCCCCAACATTGGAAAAGAGCAAAAACAATCGTCATACCCAAAAAAAAACAAAGATTCGACTGTCATAAATAACTTACTTCCGAATATCAGCAAAGTATTTGAAGCGGTAATAAATAACAACATAATGAAATTTTGTACCGAAAATAAACTTGTAAGCGAAAAACAATTTGGATTCAAATACCAACATTCTACGACGCATGCAATTCACTGTCTCGTCTCCTCTATCAACTGGAATTGGCATAAACAGTGCTGCACAGGCGCATGTCTGATTGACTTAGAAACCGCATTTGATGGACTTTGGATAAAAGGACTTATATTTACATTAATGAAATACATGTTCCCATTGCATTTGCTAATGGTAATTTATAACATGATAAGCAACAAAGAATTTACAATATGTAAATGGAAAACGGACTACAGCAAGGAACAGTCAACTCACCAATACTATTCAACATTTTTATCCTTGATCTTGTCAATAATATTGAAAACATCATCTCATACGCCGATGATCTCGTAATCTATCACGCCGAAAGTAACATTGGTGCAATAAATTCAAATCTACAAAAAACCTTCAATCAAGTAGAGGCATATACAAAAGATTGGCACCTTAAAATAAATACAACAAAGTGCGAAACTATCTTGTTCAGACCACCAGTTAAAAAATGTAACAGAAATATACGGAAGCATTGGAAAAAATTTGGAATAAAATCAAGCACCAACGACTCGAATATATCGGTCCATGACACTGTGAAATACCTAGGAATAAACCTAGACAAGTTTCTTTACTTCAATGATCATGTTAATAAGCAGCTGGAACGAGCTAAAAATTCATTCTTCGTATACAAAAATCTATTTTATTCGAGACACGTTTCATCCAGAGTAAAAGTAATCATGTACCAGTGCTTAGTTCGACCCATAATAACATACGCCTTTCCGATATGGTTCAACATAAGTCCATCATACATGGAAAAAATTAGAATTTTTGAACGCAAATGCCTCAGAGCATGCATTTCACTTTATAGGACACCACAAAGTGATTACAAGCAATATTACTCCAATAGACATATATACAATAAATGCAAAGTTAACAGAATAGATAATTACATGATTAATCTTATAAGGAAACACATACAAAGATGCCTTAATTGCAACATGAATAACCTTATAAATGGGCCATTCTACACTGACGAAATATATATAAAAAATTCTCTTGAGCTGGGACTTATTCCACCAGAGACATTCACCTATCTAGACAGAAATAAACTAGTGCAAAATGATGAGGCTGTTCCAATTTTATATCATAGATTCCGCAGAGCGACAGACAAAACTATTAAATCCTCTCTACCTGAGGAAAGCGAGCTCCGGTTCGAAATGAGTATACCTTACAGAGACGTTGAAGCTTTGAAAAAGCTTAATAACTTACATTTTTGGTGGCTAAAGGACTAACCTAATACGTATTATTAAGTTTTATTTAGTATTATCTTTTTATCTTATACATGAAAATATACGATCTATATAATGTTTTTTTTTGAAATTTTTTCATTATACTCTTGAAATTTAATTAAAGTGTGTATCAACAGTAGTACAACGCACAAACTTACTTAGTAATATCTATTACCATAAAAGTATACTACAAATGCCCATTATAGATACTGAGAGCTCAACTTGGGACATTGTATCTTGTACTCATACATTAAATATACTAATCTTGTTTATTTAGATTAAGAAAAATTATATGTGAAAATTTGACAAAATAAACACCTACAAAAAAAAAAAAAGAAAAGAAAATTAAACTCTTTTAAATTTTACGCCTCAAATGACATGCAGTTGGCTTGAATTTAATGCATTTTGGCAACAGCTCAAAAATTAAAAAAGTGTTTTTCTTGCGTATGCTTCTACCTTCCTTTATTTACGTTGGACAATACATCAAATATCAGTGAGTGCAATTGTTGCAATTTTTAGAAAAATTTATATTTTAGGGATGAAACTTTAAAATTTTGAACCGAACCACTTTTTTTATCGGCTTTCGGTTCGGTTCAACCGCTGTGGTTCTAGTCAAAACCCGGTTCAAAACCCGGTTCGGTGCATAACCGGTTTGCATCCCTAACAGGAACATAAAAAAAAATATAAAATAATATGATAAAATTCATGTCATTACATTAATTGAGAATTTGGAATTAAAAATAGGGCGATTTTTGATTCCAAACTTTCTCCTGCGGCGCTTATATACACAAATTTTAAAATAATATGATTTAATTTTTTACATAACATAAATTGAGGGAATTTTTATTCACATCAAAAGAATTAAAATTAAGTATCATCCGAATGGAAACTATACTTGTTAGATAAATTGAATAATGCCTTCACCCAAAATTAAAAGCCTTTAAAATTGGGCGTCACTTCCTTGGCTTTATTTCCTTTCAAAAAGAAATTGCGCCCACGGCGTTCTTGCCTTATTTCGGTGGACGTTATTTCTTTTAGGAAATTACGCTATTTTACTATACCGTTTCAGTCCAGGCGAGGAAGACAGAAAATCGTCTACGAAAGTGATTTAACTTTTCTACTAGTAGTTAGGCATGTACAGATTCGAACTAATAAAGGATTCAAAATCACAAATAGTCCAGGCCGCAGTGATTTAACATGGAAGTGGGGCGGACCATGGTTTTATTTTGGTTCATTTAACTCACCTACTATTGGACATGAAAAACAGACAAAACTTTTGGAAGCCATTTAAAGTGCATTTTTTAATTTATTTTTTCTTTCCGTAAGTTATAAGTTGTATGGTCGTAGTTTTGGAAATATTTGGAAATTTAAGTAACCGTTTTTGAATAATTTTTCCTAAATTATTTTATGTTTTTATTATTATTATTATGCGAAAAAGTTGGAAAAGCTACATTAATTACAAGCTACCATGATTGCACAATTTCGGCCTTGTTTAAGGGCACTTATCAAATGGCTTCGTATTGTGTTAAGAAATTTTTCATCATCTTTCTAGTGGTCATAGAACCAAGAACCAAGGAGATTAAGAATTTCTAAACCACAGTGTGTCCTATCACACCAACATGCGTTGAAACTATTGCCACCCTCACAAAGAGCATCGGCCAGGCTCATTAATCTAAGAAGGGTGGATTTAAGAAGCCTCACTGGGTATTATACGGGACATTGCGGTCTGTGTTATCACCTGAGTAAGCTGAATCGGTTAGATACAACAATTGGTAGGGTTTGCGAAACACCGGTTCATATGCTCTGCAAATGCATTGCGTTAGCAAGAAAGAGAGTTTGCTGCCTAGGTGGGATCACTCTCAATCCGTTCGTGATATGGAATAAAAAACCTGAGGAGGTGCTCAAATTGATAAAGAGCCTCCGCATACAGCAATACGCTGAAGGTCACACAATAGATCGTGTAAATGGCCGCGGTGTAATAAGGCCTTATATTAATAATAATAATTACTTTTGCAATTCCTTTAAGGAATGGAATAGGAAATTCTCAAGTACATTTTCCATTACTTGTAATGTAATTGGAAAAATTTCAATTAAGTACATTACACAAAGTATTTTTTCTTTAATTCCAAAAAATACCTTGTACCAAAACGATGAAATACTTTTGGTATTTTTTTAAGGAATTGAAATGTAATCAATTCCTTTTCTGTGGGGAGTAGTAACTGATTACATTTTTAATTACGGAGGAATTTAATTGTAGTGGAATTGAGTTTACCCAGCTCTGAGTACAACTACATAGGTGTTGAGTAATCGATTGCACGCAAACTCTATTTAACAGAACTGCCAACTCTCAAGCCATGTGAAGTCTATGCTATGTATGCATAATAACAGCTTAAGCGTCTGCATCCATTAGTATAACATGACCTAACTATTAAAGCATTGGGCTTTTCTGCTGGACGATGTGCATGTTTCTACTACATCACAAAAAATCAGGAAAATCTTCTGTTGGTTCCAGAAAATGGACGAGATTAACCTTACATGAGAGACCTGGTGATGGCGATTATTGTTTTTCTCCGATATGAGTTGCAAAAGGCTTGAAAAATTTCAAATTTCTATAGATGGATTTCGTTATTTCGTCCCAAAGCTAGGTACTAACATCGAGTTTCACGTGAAAAAGCTGTCAAAATCTATACAAATTTTCTTCATGTCGTTTAAAATGGTGCGAAAAGTGGCATTTGTGGAAAGGGGAAAAATTACAGAAAATTAAAAAATAACCAAAGAATGAACTAAATAAAAAAATTAAATTTGCTACCAACATTTCACGGCAAGCTAAATGCATGTTGTCGGCGAAACTCCAAGCCTGTGAAGTTATTACGTTACTTAAGATACTTAAGATGAAATCATTCTTCCCCAAAAAGGCGGTTGCATTGTTAAATTGTTGAAAAAGTTGATAATTGTTTTTAAATCAAAAGATCTAGTACCACTGCAATTGTATGCAGCTAATTTATGATAGGTTAAAATTGGATTTAATTTCGACGAATGTTAAAAATACTCTAAATCCACAACATCAACTACTAGCTGTTTAACGAATTTGTGAATATACGTACCTACATATATACGCCGAGAACTCATTTACAATGGAAGAGAGTAATGCATTGACTCCATGTGCTAACAAAAACCTTTCAAATCAATCTGTTACGAAAGAAAAAGTTATGTATGCTTTGCATATTGAAAGTCATCCAAGCGTGTTAACGAAATTCCCTGCTGCACAATACCCTCATACATTAGTTCAGTCTAATGACGCAACTACGATGATTCGAAATAAATATATTTCTACGGAAATATTCGGACGCAGTACAAATATTTCTAAACGCTCAACTCATGGTAGACGACGTCTTACTACAAATTGCTCGCGCAAAATAACTATATTGAATCGAACAGCCTATGATAACGCAACGTGGCCAGAACAGCTTATCCTAAATCGCACTCAAGCTCCATTTGCAAATCAACCGAAATGCACTGAAAAAAAGGTAAACTGCTATGGTATAATACCAATAAGTTATTATCATTATTGAAAATATAAAGTAAACATTATTGGTCAAAAATTATTATTATTGTTATTCAAGTTTTTTTAAAGAAAATGTTTATACTAAAAAAAACTAATGGCGGCGATATACCAACAGGTTATCATAACCTCTAAGGAGATTTTTGCCGAGCTTCTCTTTCCAACTTGTGGTGTGTTGCTTTTGAGTTTTTCCTACAAGTTGGCGGGACCTACAGTTTTTTTGCCGACTCCGAACGGCACTTGCCAAGCAAATGAATATTTTGCCGAGAAGCTTCTCATGGCAGAAATACACCCGGAGAGTTTGCCAAACTACTGCCGAGGGGCGACCCCGTTTAGAAAAGTTCTTTTTCTAAATAATTTTTTATGTTACTTTTGTCGGGCATCGAACCACCACAACTTGGTGTAGAAGGCCGAACACTTAACCGCTACACCACGGCGGTCGCCGTCCAGTTAAATTAACCATTAACTTTGCATTTCATATAGGCAGCGTTTTTTTTTTGTGCATTCGATGGAGAGCACAATCGTGAGCTTAAAACCGAGTTTTCGGACTGAGGGGTGTGCCCTGCGCCACTATAGCGAAAATGAGCGGATTTTCGGTTTTTGAATATATCTCGTAAACTGGAAGAAATAGTAAGATTGCGTTAATGCATTTACTTAGGTAATATCGTCATCTACAACTCACTCATACAAAATTTTTGCCAACTTTTTTTCAATGATATTTGGAAAAAGAATGTTTAGAAGTTTTTTGAAGTGTTATTTCTTATGAACATTTT
This sequence comes from Campiglossa producta, assembly GCA_964058755.1. Taxonomy (NCBI): domain Eukaryota; kingdom Metazoa; phylum Arthropoda; class Insecta; order Diptera; family Tephritidae; genus Campiglossa; species Campiglossa producta. The sequence goes on along the minus strand of CAXKVI010000004.1, from coordinate 56,491,301 downwards.
GGCATGTATACATTAATGGGTCTCTGTTATAGTTCAGGGTGATTTCAAGAGGGAAGTTTTTTCAGGAATCGGCAGTATTAAATTTTTTTTTTAAATTTTTTTTAAATTGTTTTCTTTTTAATTTTTTAAAAAATTTGCCTAAAAAACGTACTATACCGTAATTTCTGGGACTATAGTAAATCTGTACGCCGCCAAAAATAAAAACAAAAACTAAATTATGGTTCCTTGTCCCCAGGATTTGTTAAATTATCTTCACAAACCACCCTCTGGAGAGAAAACCAAGGGCGACCCGTATAATCTGACTTCACGTTCGAAATCAGCACACCCAAAAGCTTCAGTAACCGTTTTATTGTCAACAGAATGGTATCCCATGAATCCGAACATAAATAACAGGGGTGAGCACCTCCTGGAGTTTATTAGTAGTCACAACTAGAGGTGGCCGCGTGCATGATTTTTGCAACACGCCACGACACGTTCACGAGGGTTGGTGTCGAAATTCTGTATGTACAAAATTCTAAAAACAAAATTGTGCTTTTTGAAATTCTGCTTTCTAAAATTCTGCCCTCAAAATTCTGTATTAAAATATAATGTTAACAATGTTAAAGAGGTCATGTAATAATTTTGAAAAAGTGCGCACTTTTTCAAAATAATTACATTACCTCTTTAACATTCGTACCAGGGTTGAGCATTTTTGCATTACAACTAATTTTTTAGTGATAATCTTTTCAGTGATAGTTAAAATAAAAAACCACTATCACTGAAAATTTGGTGATATTGATTTTTTATTTTATATATTATTATTTTCAGACCGGGTTGTTGGTAAAATTTTGTTAAATTGAGTTAAAGGAAGTCTTTCTAAATGTTTATGCCAAGTTTCGTTGGAAAATTCGCAATGGTAGGGTATTATTATAGAGTCGACCCCCCACTATTACTAAAAACTTAGTGATAGGGATTTTGGATTTTAACTATCACTGAAGAAATTATCACTAAAAAATTAGTGGTAGCGCAAAAATGCCCAACCCTGATTCGTACATATGTACATTAGACTGGGCCAAAAAAAATTTCGTTTTTTTTACAAAAATTATATTGATTTTCTTTTTAAAAAGGTGAAAAAAAATTACTGTAATTTTTTCAGCTTTTTAAACTAAAGTCTAGAGGTCTATCATCGCTAGTTTAAAAATTAACGGAGTTACTTAAGTTTAAAAAAAATTTCAGAATCTGTTTAATTTTTTTAATTTTTGCACTGCTTGCCTGAAATGATTTTAACTTCGAAGTCAGAGTACAATACTTTTGGCTTTATTTTATGATTATATAAGCTAAATTAACATGTGTGACGCAAAAACTAAAATAATTGCCAGAGCCGTTTTTGAAGAACCGCGAAATAACCGCGTTTTTTCAAGTGCTTCGGAAAACTTCATTTCTTGTCTCATATTGGAAAAAGCTATATATTCTGAAAGAGGATTAAAACCTACACTACCTCCATGTTTTACTTTTAAAATATCTATCCACTGACTCTTGTGAAATGCAATTGAAAGGACATTTTTTGTTACTCATACGCCCTGTGGTGTTAGTCATTTAAAAATATAGTTTAAAAAAAACTAAAACTCACGCTTTTAGAGAGTATTGAACTAAAAAGTTGAAAATCATTTTTTAAAACCCTACAAAGTAGTATTGTGGAAAAAGCGTGGTCCGCTTTGTTCCATAATCTTCGTTTTTTATTTAAATTATTTTTACCTTTTTAGTGCAATATTCTTTAAAAGCGTGTGTTTTCGCTCTTTGAACTAAATTTATTTTTTACTTTTTAGTTAAATGTGTTATAAAGTAATCGATAAATATATGCAAACGAAACCTCTGGGCCTCCACTATCGTTTGATACCCATATTGTAGACAATTTTCAATATTATTGGACAACCTCATTTTGACCGATAACTCAGTTATCGATAAATATATCGAAATATTCCAAAGACCAATAGAAACCTTTAGAACTTCCCTTTCGTTTGATACCCAGATTGTAGGCATTATGACCGATAACTTAGTTATCGATAAATATATCGAAGTCCAAATGCAACCCCCTATCGTTTAACACCCACATTGAAGGCACATTTCAAGGTTTTTGTGACAGTCATATGCCACTATCGGGTAGACTGAAGTAGAGTTACATACAAACAAGCAGACATACATATGAATGTATGTACAAGTAAAGCTGATGAAAGCGTAGTAAAGAAACTAGCATTATGTGGGAAAAGCGTCGAGCGCTCGATATACGAAAATTATGGCACAAAGCGGACCACGCTTTTTCCACAATACTACTGTATAGGGTTTAAAAAAAAGAATTTCCACTTTTTAGTTCAATACTCTCTAAAAACGTGAGTTTTAGTTTTTTTTAAACTATATTTATTTTTTACTTTTTAGTCAAATGTCCTATGAAATTATCGAGCAGCCCAAACGAAACCTCTGGACCTCCACTTTCGTTTGATACCCATATTGTTCCGAAATTTTAAGGTATTTGGGCCTCACATTTTGACGATAACTCAGCTATCGAAATATATTGAATCCAAATGAAACCTGCGGCGTTCCGCTTTCGTTTAATACCCATATTGTATAGAAATTTTAAGGTTTTGGGCAATCACATTTTGACCGACTACTCAGTTATCGATAAGATTATCGAAATATATTGAAGTCCAAATGAAACCTGGGGCCTTCCCCTTTCGTTTGGTACCTATATTGAAAGGAAATTATAAGGTTTCTGATCATTCACATTATGATGGATAATTCAGTTATCGCATAAATTATCGAAATATATCGATGTACAAATGAAACCTGGCCCCTCCCCTCTCGCTTGATATCCATATTTTAGGGAAATTTTAAGGTTTTTTGGCAATCACATTTTGACCGATTACTCAGTTATCGATAAATTTATCGAAATATATCGAAGTCCAAATGAAACCTAGGGCCTTCCCCTTTCGTTTGATACCCATATTGTACGGAAATTTTAAGGTTTTCGGGCAACCACATTTTGACCGATAACTCAGTTATCGATAAATATATCGAAGTCCAAATAAAACCTGGGGCCTTCCCTTTCGGTTGATACCCATATTGGCGCCTTCTCCTTTCGTTTGGTACCCATATTGCATGAAAATGTTAAAATTTTTTGGAGATCACATTTTGACCGATAACTCAGTTATCGATAAATTTATCTAAATATATCGATGTCCAAATGAAACTCGGGGCCTTCAACTTTCGCTTGATACCCATATTGTAGGGAATTTTTAAGGTTTATGGGCAATCATATTTTGACCGATAACTCAGTTATCGATAAATTTATCGAAATATATCGAAGTCCAAATGAAACCTGGGGCCTTCCCCTTTCCTTTGATACCCATATTGTAGGGAAATTTTAAGGTTTTCGGGCAACCACATTTTGACCGATAACTCAGTTACCGATAAATATATCGATGTCCAAATGAAACCTGGGGCCTTCCTCTTTCGTTTTATACCCATATTGTAGGGAAATTTTAAGGTTTTCGGGCAACTACATAATAAATACATAATAAAACCTGGGGCCTTCCCCTTTCGTTTGATACCCATATTTTCGGGAAATGCTAAGGTTTTGGGCAATCATATTTTGACCGATAACTCTGTTATCGATGAATTTATCGAAATTTATCGATGTCCAAATGAAACTTGGGGCCTTCAACTTTCGTTTGATACCCATATTGTAGGGAATTTTTTAGGTTTATGGGCAATCATATTGTGGCGAATGTTCTCAAGAATCGGTCATCTCCCAACTCTAGCGTATTTCCACCACTAGCGTCACTACCACAACTATAGCTTTTGAGATACATGACGTGAGAGCGAGAGTGGGAAAGGCAGCTCGCATGTTTGCGAATGTGGCACAAAGAGGACATGACGATAGATAAACGCTTCGAGAACACTGTTGTACGAATAAACCAGAAATGTGTAGACATTTCTAGGTTGTGAAGCTGCTGTCTGCTAGGGTATATACATAAACCCCGCAAAGACAACGCTTTTCAATCAGTTTATTTTGAAGTGTTGTACAGTGAAGCACTGAACAGTGAATTAACCCGCGATATTGTACGGTTTTTAGTACTGAATAAAGTGTACTACTTATTAAGCAGAATCGGAGTGTTTTATTTAACGTACAGTGATCGAACTCAGGGAAAATAATCAAGGAATCATCGAATTCGTCACAATTGGTGTCAGAAGCGGTATAGTTAAATAAATACAAGGACATTGACAAGGATAACAAGGACATTGAAAAGGATAACACGGACATTGAAAAGGTAACAAGGACATTACAAGGATATGGCAAAGTTTAATGACTTGAAGATCCAACAACTCAAAAACGAGTTGGAGAAACGTGGAATGGTAACAACAGACAATAAGCCAGAGCTACAATCACGTCTACGGGAGGCTATGGAAGCGGAAGGAATCAACGTTATGTTTTTCAGCTTTCGGAAGAGGGAGCGACGAAAATAGAAGAGCAAAAGGATACTCCAGATTCAGTGGCAAATGTGGACACAAACTCGCTGTTGGCTGTATTGGCTCAGATGTCGACGAATATAACATCAGAGTTTGAAGAACAGAAAACTTGCATGGCATCTCAGTTGGAACAACAAGAGACACGCATGGCATCAAAGTTGGAGGAACAGAAGACACACATGGCATCTCAGTTGGAACAACAAGAGACACGCATGGCATCAAAGTTGGAGGAACAGAAGACACACATGGCATCTCAGTTGGAACAACAAGAGACACGCATGGCATCAAAGTTGGAGGAACAGAAGACACACATGGCATCTCAGTTGGAACAACAAGAGACACGCTTGGCATCTCAGTGGGAAGAAACGAAGACGCACATGGCATCTCAAATATTGCAGTTTACTACACAGCTGGAGGAACAGAAAGCACGTATGTCCTCAAAACTAGAGGCGCGCATGGACGAGAAACTAATGCATCTTGAGGAGAAAGTCGAAGCCGAGGTGGATGCGTTAAGAAGTCGTATCCAGGAGTTGCAGATGAATAGTCCAAGTGTTTCCACAGGCGTACCCAAGGTAAAAACCCCATCATTTGACGGTTCTGTTCCTTTCCAGGTATTTAAGCTACAATTTGAGAAGACAGCAGCTGTGAACAACTGGGGCGCTGAAGATAAAGTCGCTGCACTCTTCGTAGCATTGAAAGGACCGGCCGCCGAAATCTTACAGACTATTCCTGATGGCGAACGAAACAACTATGAAGCATTGATGGGTGCTGTGGAGAGACGTTATGGTAGCGAGCATCGGAAGCAGATTTACCAAATAGAGCTACAAAATCGCTGCCAGAAGCCCAATGGGACCTTACAAGAATTTGCATCGGACATCGAGAGGTTAGCGCACCTAGCAAACGTGGATGCACCTGTAGAGTACATGGAGAGGGTGAAGATACAAAGTTTCATAAATGGAATACGTGATGTGGAGACGAAGCGGGCCACCTATGCAAATCCAAAGAGATCATTTGCGGAGACGGTATCACATGCTCTAACTCAAGAAACAGCATCTCTTTTGTGCAAACCAGCGTACAAAGCTCATCGTGTGGAAGTAGAACGACCAGAATGGGTGGACGCAATCCTAGAAGCATTGAACGGAAAGCAACAGAAAAATGAAGCTGCCATTAAATGCTTCAAATGCGGAAAATCTGGTCACATTGCACGTTATTGCGGATCGGGAACCAATAATTCCAGCAATGCAGGTGGGCGTAAGCGCAAAGCTGAAGGAGATGAGCAAGTCTCCCAACCCAAGCAACCGTTAAACTAAAGAGATTCAGCCGCAAGCGGCGTAGGCTGGCTCCCGCAATTGGATGCCCCATAATCTCTGTCTCACAGATCGGAAGGAAGTCGAGTAATGTTACTGTTGGAGGACTCGTGGACGGAAAGGAGCGTTTACTGACTGTTGATACGGGCGCTTCTCATTCCATCATTCGATCTGATTTAGTCAACAAAGAAGTGAGGCCATTACATGGAGCAAAGTTGCGTACGGCGACTGGCGAGGACACCCAAGTCCAAGGAGAAGTAACATGTGAAATCGCAATTGGGAATGTCACCGTACTGCACAATTTTATAGTGGCAGATATTGTTGATGAGATCATAGTTGGTGTGGATTTCTTAAGCGACCAAGGCATCAAGATCGACATGCAAAACAGGACTATGAGCTATAAGAACATGGATGTGCCACTCAATTTTGGTTACGAGAACAAGTACATCAGTAAGCGGGTCCTCGTGGAAGAAAGCCAACAAATTCCATTGAAGTCGGAGGCGATCGTTTGGGCAAGGATTGATGGAGATTACGGGACAAACAAATTGTGGGTGGTAGAGGCAGCACACAAATCAAAGACGGATATTCTAGTAGGAAAAACACTGGCTATGACAAAACAAGATGGACGTTTACCGGTAAGAGTACTAAACGAGTTCAGATCGCCGATTAAGCTTTCCAAGGGAGCTATATTGGGGCAATGTCAGGAGGTGGAGGTGGTTATAAATTGTGAAAAGCTCCAGGAAAAAGTTTCTACCAGCAACATTAATCTTTCAGATGATATCACGGCATGGACGCAAGGGCTCGAAGAAGACCACCAGAATAAGGCGAAACAACTTCTACTAAAGTACTCTAGCATATTTGACAAGGATGGTTCTAGACCAGGTCGAACCAATGTAGTAAAGCATCAAATTGATACCGGCGATGCGAGACCAATCCGCCAAGCTCCTCGAAGTGTTCCATTGGCCAAACGCCAAGTGGTAAGAGAAATTATACAGGAAATGAGTGAGAGTGGCGTGATCGAACCATCAGCTAGTCCATGGAGCTCACCCGTAGTGCTAGTAAAGAAAAAGGATGGAAAAATGCGGTTCTGTGTGGACTACCGGAAATTGAACGACGTAACGAAAAAGGACAGCTATACATTACCCAGAATTGACGATACTCTGGACTCACTATCTGGTACGAAATGGTTCTCTACACTGGACTTGAAAAGCGGCTATTGGCAAGTGGAGGTTAAAGATGAGGATAAGGAAAAGACAGCCTTCAGCGTTGGAGAGGGGCTGTGGCAATTAACGGTAATGCCCTTTGGACTATGTAACGCTCCAGCTACTTTTGAGAGACTCATGGATCAAGTATTGAAAGGACTCCATTGGAAAACATGTTTGGTGTACCTGGACGATATCATCGTGTTAGAGGAAGTTTTCCAAAGGATAGCTGGCGCCGGTCTGAAATTAAGTCCCAAAAAGTGAGCATTGTTCAAGAAGGAAGTAAGTTACTTGGGTCACAAGGTTACTACGGAAGGAATTTGCACGGCTAAAGAGAGGATCGAAGCAGTAAAGGATTGGCCAAGACCCAACGATTTGCATGAGTTACGAAGTTTGCATGAGTTACGAAGTTTGCTTGGACTGTGCACATATTATCGCCGATTTGTACCGAATTTCGACCGCGTAGCCAGTAGCCTTCATGAGTTGACGAGAAAGAATATGTCATTTAATTGGAAGAAGGAACATGAAGTGGCTTTCCAAACCTTGAAAGAACGGCTGTGCACTGCCGCAATGTTAGCGTATCCAATCCCAGGCTCAACATTTATTTTGGATACAGACGCGAGCGGTTATGCGATTGGAGGAGTTTTGTCACAGATTGTCGATGGGCAGGAGAAGGTAGTGGCGTACTATAGCCGCACAATTGGGAAGCCCGAAAGAAACTATTGTGTAACACGAAGAGAACTACTGGCATTGGTGGAGTGCATCAAGCATTTCCACAAGTATCTCTATGGACAGCGATTCCACGTCAGGACAGACCATGCAGCGTTGAAATGGCTTATGCAGTTCCGTAATCCAGAGGGTCAATTGGCACGATGGATAGAGCGACTACAAAGTTATGACTTTTCCATAGAGCATCGCAAATGCAGCAACCACGGTAATGCTGATGCAATGTCCCGGCGACCTTGTAATCTGGAATGCTTGCATTGTTCGAAAGCTGAGGCCAAGGAAGATGTTATAGATGTACGGCTGATGACTATAACATCTACGGACGAATGGAACATGGATCAACTAAGAAAGTATCAGCTAGAGGATCCAGATCTGGTACGTGTGATGCAGGGGATCGAGAAAAATGAACGACCAACAAGAGAAGAGATGTCAGCAGAGAGTCCTGTTGCCAAGTCATATTGGGCACAGTGGAACAGTTTGAAATTGGTATCCGGTTGCTTACATAGAGTATGGGAAAACGAAGATGGTCAATGCACACGGAAGCTGGTAGTTGTCCCAAGGAAGAAAATCTCTGATGTTTTGAACGAGCTACATAACGGTCCAAGTGGAGGTCATCTAGGAGTCACAAAAACATTGGAGAAAGTCAAGCAGAGATTATATTGGATTGGTTGCCGGCAGTCGATCGCGGAGTGGATCGCCAACTGTGAGGTGTGCATCAAAGCAAAGGGTCCGAAGTCGAGAAGCCATGGACAGATGAAGCAGTACAACACAGGTGCACCGTTTGAGAGGATTGCCATGGATGTAGCTGGTCCATTTCCTACTAGCGCACTCGGAAAGAAATATGTACTAGTTGTTATGGACTATTTCAGCAAATGGCCAGAAGTTTACCCGATTCCAAATCAAGAGGCAAAAACCATTACAGAGGTGTTCATTAACAATTGGGTAGCGAGGTTTGGTGTACCGATGGAGTTACATTCTGACCAAGGCAGGAATTTCGAATCAGTTGTATTCCAAGAAATGTGCAAGATATTGGGTATTCGGAAAACTCGAACAACTGCATTGCATCCTCAGTCAGATGGCATGGGGAACGTTTCAATCGAACCTTGGAAGAGCACATGAGGAAAGTAGTGGATAAGGTCCAGAAAGATTGGGATACGCACATCTCCTTGTTCCTGATGGCATATCGCTCGGCAATACATGAAACAACGGGTCAGACTCCGGCAAAAGTAATTTTTGGGAATGATCTTCGGTTGCCAGCTGACTTGAAGTTTGGGATAAATGCTGATGAAGTAATAAATGCTAGGAAATCCACTAGCATTTTGGAAGAAGAAATGAGAGAAATACACGACGTTGTAAGACAACGGACGAAGATCATGAGTGATAAGATGAAAGCCAGATACGACAAAGCAATCAACTCGGAAGGTTTTAAAGAAGGAGATTTAGTGCTGTTATACAACCCACAACGAAAGAAAGGTTTGTCCCCAAAACTGCAATGTAACTGGGAAGGCCCATATAAAGCAATAAAGCGGATAAATGATGTTGTCTACCGCATACAAACTGTTGGAAGACCACGAAACAAAATGAAGGTGGTTCACCTGGAGAGGCTAGCAACGTTTGGATCGGAAAATGTGTCGGACGATCAGACTTAGGTGGAGGGCAGTGTGGCGAATGTTCTCAAGAATCGGTCATCCCCAACTCTAGCGTATTTCCACCCCTAGCGTCACTACCACAACTATAGCTTTTGAGATACATGACGTGAGAGCGAGAGAGGGAAAGGCAGCTCGCATGTTTGCGAATGTGGAACAAAGAGGAGATGACGATAGATAAACGCTTCGAGAACACTGTTGTACGAATAAACCAGAAATGTGTAGACATTTCTAGGTTGTGAAGCTGCTGGGTATATAAACCGCGCAAAGACAACGCATTTCAATCAGTTTATTTTGAAGTGTTGTACAGTGAAGCACTGAACAGTGAATTAAGCCGCGATATTGTACTACGGTTTTTAGTACTGAATAAAGCGTACTACTTATTAAGCAGAATCGGAGTGTTTTATTTAACGTACAGTGATCGAACTCAGGGAAAATAATCAAGGAATCATCGAATTCGTCACAATATTTTGACCGATAACTCAGTTATCGATAAATTTATCGAAATATATCGAAGTCCAAATGAAACCTGGAGCCTTCCCCTTTCGTTTGATACCCATATTGTAGGGACATTTTACGGTTTTTGGGCCACTGGGTATTAGACCGAACGAGAGTCACATACATACAAGCGAGCAAACAAACAAACAAACAAGCAAGGCAAATGCGAAAATGTCAATTTCAGTAGCAAATGCCGAGTTACAAAGTGCCATGACTGTAAATGCGCAAACATTTTCTTTCGCAGCGCAATACAGAGTGACCCCCTGGTCGACATTTCGTAGGACATCAACACGTAAAAAATACCAGTTGCTTATATGGAAAAAGACAAAAGACTGACTAGTTGGCTCTTTTAAACTTTTTTGGACTACATATATGACCAAACCAAATTTGGTTTCAAATTTAAACTAGACGAGTTTTCAGTTTTGGTTAAATGAAACGGGTTTAAATTTTAAACCACAAATGTTTTAACAGTTTCCTAAAGAAAAATAATACTTTGTCCGTTGGCTGGGACTCGAACCAAGATTCCCCGCATCATGCCCATCTGCTCTACCACTGAGCTACATCGCGCACATAAATGTTGTTGGCAAAATTCAAACTTGAATAGGCTTTCAAAAATAAATGAAACGAAAACGAAAATTGTAGACAGAAATGGTTTTAATTTTAAACCGAAAAGTTTTAAGAATAAACCGAAAAGTTTTAAGAATAAAATAAAATTAAAAAAAATGTGGCACTTGGCAGGATTCGAACGAAAGCTCTCAGGAGTCACAGTCGACTGCTCTATGGCTGAGCTATGCCGCACAGTTTTTCAATTACATTCAAACAAACCAAAAAAATATGTAGACTGCTTTTTCATTTAGATCTTAAATCGAAACCAAAAGAATTTGAAATTCTTTTTACTTTTGGAAGGTGTAAAATATTCAAAAAAAAAAAAGTTTAAAAAATCGCTTAAACTTTAGACGGGTTTAAAATTTAGGCTCATTGGTTTAACCGTGCACGGAGGGAAATCTATGGATCGAACATCCATAATTATTGATATCACATTAAATAAAAATTGATATTTCTGTCCCATCAATGAATATGGATGTTTCATCAATGCTTTTTTGATAAATCACTATTTAAATGGTATCCATATAAACTATTGATAAATTCTAAATAGTTTAAAAAAACAAAATTTTATATAATTTGGCACGTTAGCCCAGTATTCTACCATTCGGCTACGGCATATTATACAATTTTTAGAAAAATGTTCAATCATAAGAAATTCAAAAAATTTTGAATTTAAAAAAACCGGTCCAACAAGTTGGAAGGTTAGGTTAGGTTGAAGTGGCTGCCGCAAAGGCACACCTAGGCCAGTATTAAAAGGCCCGTTGTGATACCATCAACACTAGGAAAGTCAGTCCCGGGACCCAGCCATATGGAAAATCCCAGTGCTATTGGGACTCTCCACATAGCCGAATACCGGGGCTGACACTCCTAAAAACCGACACCGTTACACCTCCTCGAACCATTTAGATGACTTGATGAAAGCCATCAATTCCTTTATGTCCAGCTCCGCTACCTGGCGTAGGCTATCCAGGAAGGGAACTCCGAAAAAGCGCCTTCTCGCGCCGCTTAAAGCCGGGCAGTTGCAGATGAGATGCTCCACCGTTTCCTCCTCCTCATCATCTTTGCAACTCCTACAGCATCGTCGGTAGGGTACACCCAGCCTTGCTGCGTGCCTTCCAATAAGGCAGTGCCCGGTTAAAACCCCTATTAATATAGATATATCCCTTCTTCTTAGGGTGTAAATATATTTAGATCTTTTAATATCCCATTTTGGCCAGGATTGTTTGGATACTCGGCACCCTGGCGATAAAAGCCATCTTTCATTGGCTTGTCGGAGTGTATGCTGCTTCAGCATTAGCTTGCATGTGGCAAAGGGCATACCTAGGCGTTCTTTATCCTGAAGAACCTGCTTGGTCGTGCCCTGCCTAGCAAGTTCGTCTGCCCTACAGTTTCCCTCAATGTCCCTATGTCCCGGGACCCATGTGAGGCTCACGCGGTTCTGTTGGGCCATCTCCTGAAGAGATCGACGACAGCTGAGCGTCAGTTCAGAGTTGAACAAGTAAGAGCCAAGGGATTTGACTGCCGCTTGGCTATCGCTGAAAATAACGATATTCTGTCCGATAGCGTGTTGCCCTATCCAAGCCGCGGCGTCCATGATTGCTGAGACCTCAGCCTGGAAGACGCTGCAATGATCAGGCAGTCTGAAGGAAAGCTCAAGGTCCAGATCCTTGGAATAAATCCCTCCTCCAACTCTGCCGTCCAACTTCGAACCGTCGGTGTATATGGAAATGCCGCCATTAGTAGCAGGACACCGATCCGTCCTCTCCCAGTCTTCCCTGCTGGGAATGTTTATTCTGAACCAGCTATCTCCGACTGTTGTGGTTGCACAACGGTCCGTGCTCGGAGGGAGAAAGCTGTAAGAATCTAGAGTACCGGCGTGTCCAGTAGTGCCTGCGCCCCAGCCGGAAGTTTCCCTTAGACGCAGAGCCGATGCTGCCGCTGCCCGGTACCCTTCCAGATCGAGTGGTAAAATGCCAAGAATGGCCTGGAGAGCTTCGTTGGGCGTTGTTCTCAACGCGCCGCTTATACAGATCATGCTAGATCTGTGGACTTTACCTAACAGGTTTAGGTTGGCTGCCTTGCTCAGCGCAGGCCACCATACCACGACTCCATACAGCATAATTGGCCGGATTATCGCAGTGTAAATCCATCTGCAGATTTTGGGACTGAGCCACCATTTTTTGCCAATGGCTCTTTTACAGGTGTAAAGTGAAATGCACGCTTTCCTCTGGCGCTGGATGACATTCTCCTTCCAGTTAAGCTTTCTATCCAGAACTATGCCTAGGAATTTGGCTTTGTCAGCCAAGTTCAGGCGCACGCCATTTAGTTCTGGTAGGCTTAGCGTTGGTATTTTGTACCGGTTAGTATAAAGGACAAGCTCCACTTTTCCCGGGTTGATATTAAGTCCGCAGCGAGATGACCACGAGGAAACTGCTCGCAGTGCTACTTGCATCAAGTCACACAGGGTTTGTGGGAATTTGCCCCTGTATGCAATAGCTAAATCGTCTACATATGCAACTATCCTCCCGCCCCCCCAGCTTGTGTCTCGTAGCAACGAGTTTACAGTGAGGTTCCATAAAAGCGGAGAGAGAACACCACCCTGAGGCGTTCCTCTTGTGACATAGCGTGAGAAATCAACTGTGCCCAGTGTAGAAACTATTTTCCTTCCCTTTAGTAGCTTATCAATTAGTCCAATAAGAGACCTGCTTATGCCCAGATTAGTTAGAGCGGTGTTAATAGCCTCCGGGCTTATATTGTTGAAGGCCCCTTCAATGTCTAGGAAGGCCACGAGACAGTAATCTTTTTCATACAACGATTTTTCAATAACAGAGACAAGGCTGTGAAGCGCAGTTTCCGTTGATTTACCTTTGGTGTATGCATGTTGATAGCTAGAGATAAGGATGCTATCAATAGTAGAGGAGAGATAATCGCTAATTATCCTCTCGAAGGTTTTGAGTGCAAAGGACGAGAGACTGATCGGTCTGTAGTCCTTAGGCTCATAGTGTGAGGCCTTCCCAGCCTTAGGAATAAAGACTACCTTGGCGCTTCTCCAGGAGTGCGGAATGCAGTTGAGAGCCAGGCAGGCTGAAAAGAGAAATACCAGCCATTTAGCCGATGTTTCCAACGTGTTTATGAGTTGTGCGGGGAAAATCCCGTCTGGCTCAGCAGCCTTGAACGGCTCAAAGCTTTTGATCGCCCACCTTACCCTTTCCTCCGTGATGGGTATATTCACTGCCGTATTTGTTGCAGATGCTAAAGGTGCTTCATGCAAGTTCCCCGGAAAGTGTGTATTCAATAGCAGCTCCAGGGTTTCCCCTTCCGTGCTAGTCCACGATCCGTCAGGCTTCCGCAAATAGCTAATGGCTGTTTGAGTTTTTGAGAGCACTCGTCTGAGTCTCGCCGTATCATCGACCTTTTCGACCCCGGTGCAGAAATCTCTCCACGAAGTTCTCTTCGCCTGCCTTAGGGCCCTTTTATAGGCCCTCAGTTTAACTTTATATTCGAGCCATTCAGGCTCCGTACCGAGGCTCTTGGCCCTATTAAATTGCTTCCTGCAGGACTTGCGGAGCGAATCCAGGTCGTAGGACCACCAGTGTGGTCTATGTTTACCGCGTGGTTTCGGCACTGGACAAGCCTGCTCTAGGGCATTTGAGAGCGCCGTTGTAAAGGTCGCAACCATATCATCCAGTTCTCCTACTGATGATGGAGCTTGTGGGTGTAACACTGGTAGGTCCCTAACTAATATTTGATTATGTAGCTGCCAATTAGTGTTGCGTGGATTGCGTTTCATAACTGGCTGCTCAACAGAAAAATCTAAGGCAATTTCTATGTACCGGTGGTCGGAAAATGAATGCTCCTCAAGAACACGCCATTTCCTAACCCACTCATAAGCGCCTTCGCTACAAATAGTGAGGTCTATGACCTCCCTACGGGCTTTAGTGATAAAAGTAGGCTCGTTACCCACGTTACAAACCACCAGGTTAGTTGTTAGTAGGTAGTCAAACAGAGACTCGCCCCTAGCGTTAATATCGGGGCTTCCCCACTGGACGTGATGAGCATTAGCGTCAGCTCCAATAATAAGATGACCCGTGCAGAAATTTTCCACCACATCTTTCACCTCCTTTTGTGGAGGAGGTTCTTCGGCGTCATAGGGCATGTAGACCGACGCCATCGTCAGGCTGGTGCTGCCGACCGTTAAGCTGGCAGCTGTAACGTCACCATTTGAATAGTTGGGTAAGAGAAAGGTGTTCAGCTCAGACTTGACCAAAATGCAGGTTCTGACCTTGCCCTCCTCATTAGCTCGGATGAGCTTGTACCCCTTAGCCCCCAATCTACAGATCCTTGAGCTATTAACCCAGGGTTCTTGGATAAGGACCACGTCTACGTCGCCTTTATAAAGACGACTGCGTAGGGCAGCTGAGGCTGCTTTAGATTTGTGCAGGTTAATCTGAAGCACCACCAACATGAGAGCGCTCAGACTTCCCTACCACCGTCGTACCGTCGTGGAGGTCTACCCCGTCCCGGGGCCTATCTCTCAACGACAATTTATCTGCACGATTTGGCGTGGCGGAATCTCTACTGTCCGAAGCGGCATCAACGTTAGTGTGCACCGGATTGCCCTCCACCACCGTGCGGTCGAGGTCTTCCGCGTCCGTTAGGCTATCTTCCATCGCCGAGTCGTTCACGGCTTCCTCGCAATTTGACGTGGCGGATACCATACTTTCCGCGTCTGACACC
This sequence comes from Campiglossa producta, assembly GCA_964058755.1. Taxonomy (NCBI): domain Eukaryota; kingdom Metazoa; phylum Arthropoda; class Insecta; order Diptera; family Tephritidae; genus Campiglossa; species Campiglossa producta. The sequence goes on along the minus strand of CAXKVI010000004.1, from coordinate 56,476,076 downwards.
CCTGCCTCCTCTTCTGGTCCTTCGATTTCCGAGTCCTTCGAAGCGGCCGGAATGGCAGCGCGTTGTGCATCGCCACGGTATACGTGGATCACGATCTGACCCATTCCATAATGCACTCGTCCGTTGCACCGTTTAAGGGGCTCGAGTGCCTCCTTATTCAATGTTAAAACCACCTGTCTATGAGGCCCAACCTCACCCTCGACCAGATTGACACTCCAGTCCTGCGTCGGGAGAGACGGATTCCAGGCCTGCAGCATCTCAAGAATATTCTCCGGTTCAGCAGGGATGGCAGGAATCCATGCCCTTGCCCTTGGCCGGGCCGGAATGTCCTTCCAGTCGACGACCTCGATATTTGCCCCTGGGTAGACTTCACCCAGTCTTGCAACTGCTGCCTTGTACAGTGCAACAGTTCTTGCATCCTCACACGCGAAAACTTTAATCTGACCCTGGTGCCAACCCGCGTCTGTACCCCGCGGCGGACTACCCGGAGACTCACGCCATATGTCGAGAAGGGCCCTGCCAATTTCGTTCCGGACATACAGCCACCGGTCTCTAGGGATGGACCAACGGTCGTTGCCTCGATCAATGACACCTATAAGGATCCTGTCCTTGGTCACTTCAGCAAAGCTGGGTTTGCCCACTACTGGGATATTCTGATGCCGCTTCGGATGGGGATCCACCTCTCCGTCCGATCTCTGGCGTTTGAAGGGATTCCCGTTCAGCCTTTTAGGCGCATAGGGCCTTTGGAAATTTGGTATCAGAGCTTTGGCTTTCTCCACCATCTTCCTTTCATTCAGCGATAGTGTATCCTGCGATGCTCCCTCATATTTCTTCAGGATCCTTGCAGCCTTCCTTTTATCCCAGTACGCAAAGCGTCGGGGAGATGTCTTTTGGGAGGAGTTCATACCCGTAGTTGCCATCGCGGTCTCTCCCTTTGATAGAAGCTTAGTTGCGTCTTCCTTCTCTTTCGGATGACTGAGGCCAGGTCCCAAGACCATTGCCACAGACATTGAGAGGTTGATGTTCGTGCCGGCGCTTGATGGAAGTTTAGCATCCGCCGTTTTCTGCTTACCTGCGTATGCAGCCGCACTGGTGCTGGCTTTCATCAAGTCACTCTCACTTGCTAGCAGTTTCGAGGATAACCGACCCGTAGTTACCATCGTTGTCGGTCCCCCAGTTGACTTTGAAATAGAGTTTGTCCTCCGGCGTTGTGATTTCTCTTGCTCCAGCATAGTTCTCCTCTGCTGCGGAGTAAACGAAGTTATTGATTGTTTAGAATTTTGAGTTGTATTCATCTTGTTCGTACGACCCCTCGCCGGACACGGCCAGCTTGGGGTCAAGGGTGGATTAAGGGGAATGTGTCGTCCGCCACGGCAGAGCCCCATACCGCGGTAAGACCATGGTTACTCTCTGAGGCGGTCCGGTATCAGAGAGGCACCGTTCGACTACAGCCACGATTTGCCTCCCGGCTGCAAACGTCCAATGGGCACGGTATCGCGTAACACCCTGGATTGGGAGGGGGTAGATCTTTGTCATCGCGCCAGCGAGGCTAGGCTGCTCTCGTGATGTAGTGCCATGCGGAGCTATGATCGCAAGGGCAGCGTAGCCCCGTGGCTATCGACTAAGCCCTCGTACCGCGACAAGGTATCCACCCTTCACGAGGGAACAAGTTGGAATATTGTTAGAAAATCCATAGTAAAAATTGTTGAACTATTATGATTATGCGTCCCCGAAAAATTTACATTTAATATTAATACGCTGTCTCTACCATTATTACTATGTAGTAAATATGGATATGGATATACCGACAATAGGTATTCATATCACGACCATAGATATTGACATGCCGTTCAAACATATTAGTATTCTATCCATAAATATAAAAAATAGTACATCATATCGAAATAGTTGACATGACATTTTACTTTTTATTGGGAGCAAATAATATTTGATAACTCGCTCATTCTGAATGAATATTGCATCAAACTCGGCGCTATCAATAGTGATATTGTCACAACATTCAATGCATTTCTCTCAGTGTGCAAATAGTTTTAAAGTAATTTTCAGCTAGTTGCTTTTGCTGTAGGGTATTGACATCATAAATCTCTATACCAATTTTTAGGTCCCTACCTTAAACCCTTTCGCAGATATTTTGCTTAAAAAATTGAGTTTGTATGAGAGGTGCCACTCCCCCATTTCTGATAACCCCTTTTTATGGGTGAGAATGCTTTTGATTTTATATAGGTCTATACAAATTTTCAGGTCCATGGAACCACTTTAGAGATAACCAGGTTGAAGACTTAAGTTTGTATGGGAGGTGGCATGCCCCCTTTTCCGATTACCTATACTTTTATGTGTGAGAAGGCTTTTTCAGTTCCCTACCTTGAACGCGTTTAGAGATAATCAGCTTGAAAAATTAAGTTTGTATTTAAAACTAGGTGGTGCCCGCGACTTCGTATGCGTATAATTTCTTTTTTTTTTTGCAGCTGGGTTAGCAAAGAATAAAATCCAACAAAAAGAATGGAGTTCAGCAGTTAAGGGTCGTGTTGTCATGTAAGCTTTAAAGTTTGTCTGCTCGATAAACCCAAATTTCGGTCACAAAAAATATTTTCATCGGACTGATAAAGCTTAAAGTAACACCTTTTGTTTGATACCCATAATGTACTAACACATTTTGTGGAAATATTCGTCGATATCTCCGAAACCGGTCGAGCTATCGAAATTTCAAGATATTTCCCAAACCATTTCAGATATTTCAATGAATCGCATATTATAGCACTCATTGACACCTTTCGTTTGACACCCATATTGTACTAAGCCATTTTTGGTCACCCCTGGTCCACATATTGGGCGATAACCCCAAAACCCGTTGAGATATCGCAAAAAATAATATCTTAAACTTTAAGTTGAGCGTCTAGCAATCCAACGAATCAATTCCATTCAGTACTTTTAGAGTGTTACGACCACAAACATAGAGACAGACATGGTCCACATATTGGGCGATAACTCCAAAACCGGTTGAGATATCGAAAAATGTAATATCCTAAATTTTAAGTTGAGCGTCGAGCAATCCAACGAAAAAGTTTTATTCAATTCCATTCATTACTTTGAGAGTGATACGGCCACAAACATACGGACAGACAGACACACAAAAATTTTTAAAATGGTTGATTTAGATTCTACTCGCTTAATAATGCTTCCCCCAATAAATGTTTTCTTGATATCTGCCATGTACAGACATCGACCTGTTACAATTTTATTATATGTAGAGATGAAGTCCCCTTTTCCGATAATTCCCACTTTTATGCGTGAGAACGGTGTTGTCATCCCAAAGCTCTTTACCAATTTTCATGTTCCTACCTTAAACACTTTTAAAGATAGTTACCTTGAAAAATTAAGTTTGTATAGGAGGTGCCACGCCCCTCTAATACTTTTTTTTATATATATATATAACCTGCGCGTGGTAATAACCAACAGACCCCCAAAGCAAGTATTTGATTTGGTTCAGCCGTTTTCGAGTTTTAGCGTTACAATTAATCACCATTTTATTTTTTTATATATGGGCATTTCCATCGTCACTCGCGTTACATCAGAAACAATATTTTACTAGTTAAAGTCATTTTACGCTTTACATTTAACGTTTCCAAATAATATTGTGATGTCGCCACATCGAGCTAGAGGAGCTTTATTGAAAATGTCAAAAAAAATTTTGTGAAATTAGTAATTAAAAGAAAAAATTATGAAAAACTGTCCGTCACTCGCGTTACAATTTTTAGCTCAGAGTTTTTGGAGCATTTTTCGAATCTTAAACTTTGGAAAATGGCTTCCTTGAACTAATTTTTGTTAATGGGACTTAGTTAAGAATTGATATAAGTCTGACATGAAAAAAAAAATTATTTTAAAATATATTAGAAAAAAAGCTCCGTCATTGGCGTTACAAGAAATTTGTCACTCGCGTTATTTCTGAATTACACCAAAGTAAAAGTTTGGAAAGTCGATTATAAAGTGAGGAATCGGTTAAAATATCATTTATTCGGCCTGGCACGGCCCGCCTGAATCGATTTTAACTTAAAATTCAGAGTACAATACTTTTGGCTTTACTTTATGATAATATGAGCTTAATAAACACGATTCACGCAAAAACTAAAAAAATCGGCAGAGCAGAAATACGCGAAATAACCGCGTTTTTTTGAAGTACTTCGGAAAACTTCATTTCTTGTCACATAACTTTTTGAGCTTGGATAGTAAAGAAAAATGTTTGTTCTATCATATTCAGCCTTCCAAAAACTTATATCGCATTTACTTTTCGACTTATGGTTTATGGGAAATGAGCAAAAAGTCTATTTTCGTCAAAAGTTGTGCAACAAAATCTGCTCGTCTGGTCTGCTATGAATCCGCGATAGTAAAGCACTATTGTATGTTAAAGAGAAAGGTTAAGGCTTTCAGAATCATGTATTTTCATCCAAATATTGCTTCTAATGGCAGAGTTACAGAGGTTAAAAAAATAGGTCATTTGAACTTTAAACGCGGATTGTGGGAGAACTAAGTTTAATATAAAAATTCTAAGATTAGGTAAAGATTCTACCCTGAAAAAACCTCATACTCAGGAAGTTGGTTTGGTTCACTCCCAGGTTTTTTAAGAGGGGGTGGACTCCCCCTCACACAGAAACGGGGCGAGTTACATCCTTAAAGTGTTTTTAGTAATAATCTGCAAGCTTTTCTTAATTTAAGTCTATTACCAGAATACAGGTTTCGTTTCTTTTTTTGGCCATTTCGACTCAAAAACTGAATTTTTACCACTTCTGTTTACGAAAAAACCGAGACACTTCAAGAAAAAAATTCGTAAAAAACCAACGATATGTCGTAGGTACTTAAAACTTGCACTTTGACTAAAATTACATGATCTATAAAACTGCATACTCAAAAAATTTCTTTTTCTTATTTTTAAATTTCTTTAACAGCACTGGGCATACGGGTAACAAAAATGAACTTTCAATTGCATTTCACAAGTGCCAGTGGGAAGATATTTTAAGAGTAAAACCTAGAGGTGATAGAGGTTTTACTCCTCCTTTAGAATATACAGGATTTCCCCATATGTGACTAGAAATGAAGTTTTCCGAAGGACTTCAAAAAACGCGGTTGTTTCGCGGTTTTTTCAAAACGGCACTGGCAATTATTTTAGTTTTTGCTTGAATCGTGTTTATTAAGCTTATATTATCATAAAGTAAAGCCAAAAGTATTTTATTCTGAATTTTAAGTTAAAATCGATTCAGGCGAGCCGTGCCAGGCCGAATAAATGATATTTTAACCGATTCCTCACTTTATAATCGACTTTCCAAACTTTTACTTTGGTGTAATTCAGAAATAACGCGAGTGACAAATTTCTTGTAACGCCAATGACGGAGCTTTTTTTCTAATATATTTTAAAATAATTTTTTTTTTTCATGTCAGACCTATATCAATTCTTAACTAAGTCCCATTAACAAAAATTAGTTCAAGGAAGCCATTTTCCAAAGTTTAAGATTCGAAAAATGCTCCAAAAACTCTGAGCTAAAAATTGTAACGCGAGTGACGGACAGTTTTTCATAATTTTTTCTTTTAATTACTAAAGTTAAAATCGATTCAAGCGGGCCGTGCTGGGATGCCTGTTTATCGCAACTTTTTATTATAGACAATCTTTCTTCTTTATACGTGTATTTTTTAGTATGAAAAATTTAATTTTCTTTATTGTATGTATTTAGTACTTTAAATTTGCTTTTAAGGTAGTCTTGCGCTAAATTTTGACAAGTTTATTTACTACACAGAGCCAAAGGTACCTAATAAAATAGAACAAAAATGGCATAAACAAAAAATATTTAATGAAAAGTAATAGTAACCAGTGTTGCCAATTCTAATAAAAAAAAATTTGGCATAATTGCCAAATTTAACACAGGGTTATATTTGGATTTTTGAAACCTCTATAACATTTTCAGTTATAAACAAAAGTAGTTACTGTTAACGAAAAAGTTTCACAGAATTTAAAGGCCTTTTCGACAGACTAAAAAAAATTGGAATTTAGGTATGATGTGAAACGAGATACCCACAGTCACTACTAGAATTTGAACTTGGAGTAAAAAATGATTAAGGTAAGAATTGTGGCGGCTTCCAAGCCATGAACAACGGTGTACGGCTCATTAAAATCGGACTTAAAATGGCGACGTAGTGTCAAAAAAAAAAACAAATAGCCCATCGGGGGGCGTGGTAAAAGAGGTAGAGAAAATCCTTTTAATGTTTTCAAATGGAAATCACATATTATTAAGAAGATGTTCTTTTTAATATTTCAAATGAAAAATAAAATGATATTGCCTTCACCGAGAATCGAGCTTACAATTTTCGGAATGATAAACCCAGCTGTTTACCATCAGGCCATTGCTTACTTTTGCTTGCCACCGTCTAATTACTGATATCTGTATAGTTAATAATGTTTTCAAAGGGAAATCACATATAATTGAGAAGATTTTCTTTTTAACATTTCAAATTAGGAAAAAAAGAGAGAGAATCGAACTTACAATTTTTGGAATGCTAAACCCAGCTGCTAACAATGCGGCCATCGTGTACTAATGCTTGGCAGCGTCTAATTACAGCTTTGTTCTAAATGTATAGTTTTTAAATAAGAATTTCTTCGTAAAACCGTAGAGATTTCCCTATAGATTTTTCTTCGTTTCCACCGTTTCGACTACCCCTTTGCCCAAAAACTGATCATGAAGACAATCTTATTAATTGTATTAGGCATTTTTGGCTCTGTGTATATGCATTTGGCATGCCCTTACAATAATTTCCATTTAAAACTTTCCATGCCTTTTTGGGGAGAAACCAATTTAAACACCGATGTTTTAGCAAAAGCGTCCAAATACCATAAAAAAAATCTCGCGAAAATTGAGATAGGTTCATTCAGATTATCATACATCGATCTTCATCGATGAACTAGGTGTTAGAACTAAATAAAAAATAAATAATTTGCAGAATCGCCGTTATCTTAAATACTTATTGGCCAAAAAGTGGGTTTTGACCTTCTGGTGCAAGTTGAGTGTTATGAAGTCCATATAATTATCAAATTAAGTAAATACATATTAGTGAAAATTTGGCATTTAACTTAGTAGTTACAAGCTTTGCTAATTGTGAACCTTGATTTGAACTGATGATTCATTAATAAAGTAACCTTCATGAATTAAACATTATTTTCCTTTATTATATAACGCATGTTTTCTAATAAATTTAAATTTGTGCTACAATATTATTATTTTTAATTTTACTTGTTAGATTTCGGATATCGTTGTTGGCAAGGAAGACAATGTATCAGCCCGAGAGGCATTATTGCGCTGGGCTCGGCGTTCAACACTGCGTTACCCAGGTGTTAGAGTCAACGACTTCACCACATCTTGGAGGGATGGACTTGCCTTTTCTGCTTTAGTTCACCGAAATCGTCCAGATTTGCTGGATTGGCGAAAAGCAAGGTCTGACCGGCCCCGTGAACGTTTAGAGCAAGCATTTCACGCTGTGGAAAAGGAGTATGGAGTGACTCGTCTGTTGGATCCGGAAGGTAAACACGAATTTAACGATTTTTATTAACACTCAGTTCCGTTTTTACAATATATACTTAAGTTGGACTGAAGTTATAGTTAAGGGAAATCTTGACTAAGGACATCTTTTGTTTTTGCCTAATAAACAACACATTTTATTTTTTGTTTGAAACGAGATGGCTAAATTTTGAGATTTAATTAAGTTGTTTCCGAAAATGTGTCAACCAAAGAGAAAATATTTAATTTTTGATACCATGCCCGTATGTCACATATCAGGTGCTTCCGCTATCATCATACATTTTTTTTGTAGCTGAGTAGTTATGACTTTTGAAATACATATGCGAATTTCCTACAAAGCGTCTGGCAAAAAATGACTTATACAAGTATCTAGCCATAAGTCTGTCATATGCAGCTTATAATAGATACATCTGGAAAATTACTCCAAATCATATATAAAGTGAATGCAAAAGTGTTTTTCCAAGCGCTCGGACGCAAAATAAACTCTGTAGTAAAGTAAAAATACATGCCTTTTAAATTTCATTCAAATTTTTTCCCCCAAAATCAAGGAATGCAACCGATTGAAATAACGTTTCGGTTTTGTAACAAGATTCGGTTTCGGTTTCGTTCTTCAAAATTTATTTCGGTGTCGGTTCCGGTATTGGTTTTCGAATAAAAGCACGAACGCAAAAAGTTTTTACAAAACTGTATGTACACTAGAGTGGGTCGATTTGTAGGGGAGGGAAAAAAGTGAAAAATCGGCATCGCGGAAAAGGTTTTAAGGGTAATTTTAAGCAACTTTGCTGAAGAAACTATAGGTTTAAAGTTGGGTTGGAAACCCCGGAAATCGCGTTGAAGTTTCATAGTTAGGTAATGAAAATGTTTGTATGCGACCTATCACGCTGTGTGACAGTGAGCATTAAATCTTTACGGGACATACCCTAAGTTGTAGCTCTAGTCAAGCACACAAAAACTACACAGCGAGAATTTCAAATACATAGTCAACACCTAGAAATAGGGGGCAAAACCCCCTTTTTAATTCTTGAAGGGTATATCTGAAACTTTAACAGGTCGATGTCTGTACATTGCAGATATTCCAAAAAAATTGATACGGTCAATCATTATTAAGCCAATAGAATCAAAATCAACCGTACCGATAACTCGACCGGTTTCAGAGTTATCGACCAATAAGTGGACCAGGGGTGACCAAAAATGTGTAAGTAAAATATGGGTATCAAACGAAAGGTGTTAACGAGTACTTTCATAATCAATGTGATAAATTACAATATCTTAGCTTTTTTCGGAGATATCTCCAAAAAAGTGACACGCAAAAACGGAAGGGTGGGACCTATTATGCTGTGTGTTACTTTTTAGGGGACATGTCTTTATTTTTAGTTTTAGTTAAGCACACAAAAAATTCACAGCGAGAATTTCAAATACATGGTCAACATCTTGCAATAGAGGGCGAAAACAGCTTTTTCATTGTTTGATGCATACTTTACCAAACACAATGAAATTTATACAAAATTATTTGTACAGACAATAAATATTATTTTGTTCTCCTGAGATATGTACATTGGTTTTGTCATTTAAAACGTTAATCCCAATTATGCTTCATATTGCACTTTTATTGTAAACAGATGTAACTCAAAATTTAAATTTTTTGGAAAACGCAATCAAACTTTTATTTTTTCATAGAATTCCATTATAAAAATTAAGTTCAAATTCAGTCGGCTATTTACGTTTATCATAAATTACGGAAAACGAAAATTTTGATTTATATCGCTTTGCAATAGAAAGTGCGAAATGCAGGCTTCGATAAAAGCAGTTCCAATTAAATTTTTTGTCACACTGTGCCATACTCACAAACTCTACCAACCTTCGGTGTGTTTGGTAAAGTATGTATGCATCAAACAATAAAAAAGGGGTTTTCGCCCTCTATTGCCAAATGTTGGCAATAGAGTTGAAATGCTCGCTGTGAATTTTTTGTGTGCTTAACTAAAACTACAAATAAAGCCATGTCCCCTAAAAAGTAACACACAGCATAATAGGTCCCACCCTTCCGTTTTTCCGCCTCACATTTTTGGGGATACCTCCGAAACAAGTTGAAATATTGAAATTTATCACTTTGATTATGAAAGCACTCGTTAGAACCTTTTGTTTGATACCCATATTGTACTTACACTATTTTGGTCACCCCTGGTCCACTTATTGGTCGATAACTCTGAAACCGGTCGAGTTATTGAAATAAGGTATACCTTAAATTTTAAGTTGATCGTCTACCATTAAATGACGAAAGATTAATTTAATTCCATTCAGCAGTTTTCGAGTGATGCGACCACAAACATTTAGACAGACAGGCAGACAGACAGACGGACAAAAATTCTAAAAACAGCTGATTTGGATTCTATTAGCTTAATAATGATTGACCGTATAAATTTTTTTGAAATATCCTTCAAACAATTAAGAAGGGGTTTTTGCTTGCCTCCTATTTCTAGATGTTGACAATGTATTTGAAATTCTTGTTTGTGGTTTTAGTGCTTGACTTAAGTATGTAAAAAAGTCATTTTCGAAAAATATGTCAATTAGGGCCTTTGTGAATTAAGGTAACGATATGTAGGTCTGAATTTTTATAAAATTTTTTCAATCTATCTATATATAAATACGCCACATGAAAAACTTTAGGAACCTCCTGTAAGCGAACCGTTTGACCGATTTGAATGAAGTATGCACCGATGGAAAGGAAATTGAAAAAACTTACGTATAGGCGGTATATTTTCAGGGGCGTCCCCGAAATTTAAGTATGGGGTTACGGGACTATCGACCCCACGACCCCCTATTTTATTGGTCGAATTTTCGATCATAGGCGATGCCTGTAGCTAAGTTTCGGAGGCTTATTCCGAAAAACGGGGATTCCAGCTTTTTTACTTATGTCTTAGGCCCGATTTCACTATCGCGACTAAGCCTAAAACTAAGTTTTGACTTAAGTTAGCCCAGGCTAACTTACTTTTGGGTTTCACCAAATGAGCGCGTTGAATAATTGTGCGCAAAACAACCCAGTCGACTGTTTTGTAAATAGTCGTATTTTTTCTTACTTTTTCACGCGACGCACGCAAATCAAAATGGGGTTTGAAGGAAGTCCTATCTTTACGAATATTATAATGAGACACATGAACAACAGCTGACCGATTCTAATTCTTTTGTTTTTGACGTCTATGCTTTGCTGCCACACTTGACATCTTACACGATATTTTGACTTAGTTGAAAATTAGTTAGCTGAGAGCTTGACTAATTTGCGACGGCTAAGCTTCATGGTGAAACTGAAAAAGTAAAAAAATCGAATCAACTAAGTTAACTCTTTTCGTCACGGTGGTTACTGTAGCTAACCACCTTTTCTAGCTTCCGTGAAACTTTTTTTATGTACCGTTTAACGTAAACTTTTTAACTGTTACCCTTTTTTAAGTGCATATAATAAAATTGTAACAATTCGATGTCTGATATTCAAGAAAAACTTATAGAAAAGGAAATTTTTAAGCCAATAGAATCCAAATCAAAAGTTTTTAGAACTTTATTTCTATCGGTCCGTGTGTTTGTGCGCGCATAATTCAAGAACTGCGTAATGGAACTGAATGTCTCTTTTGCTATTGCATTATTAGACATCTAACTTAAGATTTAAGGTATCCCATATTTCGATAACTCTTCGGGTTCGACTAATATGAGGACCTCGATTAGTAAACTTACCACCTCATATCTCAAAAACTATATGAGTTATGTTTGTGAACTTTTTTTCCCTTAATATGTATGTCTAAACCAATCCAAAAATACAACTTATTCAATTATAAAGTCAAATATATGAAAGCGTGACGCAAAGAGTTAAGACCTGTTGGTGAGATCGGACCTTCATCTCTTTAAATAAGTTGGTTTGGTACAATACCCAGCCGGCTGCTGTACATTGTAATAAATATTTTTAACGCTATGTATGGATGAAATTTCTGCAAAATAAATTTAAAAAAATTGAATACTTTTTCTAATAGGAAAATATTAGAATGGAAACTGAATTAAATAAATAGTCAAAATATATAGACGGGCCACTAAACACTTTTTTCTCGGATCTCGTAAATATTTTTCGATGCCTTCATTCAGCTATAGCTAAATTGTCTCTTTCGGAATTTTATACTTATCTTACTATTATATATAAACGTAAGTTTGTGACTGACTGCGGATGTTTGTGGTTCTTTAACGTCTGAAACAATGCCCGGATCTTTACGAAATTTTGCAGACGAATTCTTAGAAGTATAAAGTCTGCAACAGGCATGATGAAATTTCGATATATTTATCGATAGCATAGTTATCGGTCAAAATGCAGTTTTACTATACTTTGGAATATTCGCACAAAATTGGTATCAAACGAAACGGGAAGACCACAGCTTTAATTTGGACTTTGGTTCATTTCGATATATTTATCGATAACAAAATTGGTAAAATTGGAAGACCACAGCTTTCATTTGTACTTTGGATTATTTCGATATATTTATCGATAGCAGAGTTATCGGTCAAGATGTGATTTCGGGTAAACTTTGGAATATTCGCACAAAATTGGTTTTAAACGAATGGGGAAGACCACAGCTTTCATTGGGACTTTGGTTCATTTCGATATATTTATCGATAACGGAGTTATTGGTCAAAATGTGGTTTCGGGTAAACTTTGGAATACGCGCACAAAAATGGTATCAAACGAATGGGGAAGACCACAGCTTTCATTTGAGTTTTGGATCATTTCGATATATTTATCGATAGCAGAGTCATCCGTCAAGATGTGGTTTCGGGTAAACTTTGGAATATTCGCACAAAATTGGTATTTAACGACAGGGGAAGACCACATCTTTCATTTGGACTTTGGATCATTTCGATATATTTATCGATAGCAGAGTTATCGGTCAAAACGTGGTTTGGGGTAAACTTAGGAATATTCGCACAAAATTGGTATTAAACGAATGGGGAAGACCACACCTTTCATTGCGACTTTGGTTCATTTCGATATATCTATCGATAACAGAGTTATCGGTCAAAATGTGGTTTCCGGTAAACTGTAAAATACGCGCACAAAATTGGTATCTAACGACAGGGGAAGACCACAGCTTTCATTTGAACTATGGATCATTTCGATATATCTATCGGTAGCAGAGTCATCCGTCAAGATGTGGTTTCGGGTAAACTTTGGAATATTCGCACAAAATTGGTATCAAACGAATGGGGAAAGACCACAGCTTTCATTGGGACTTTGGATCATTTCGATATATTTATCGATAGCAGAGTCATCCGTCAAGATTTGGTTTCGGGTAAACTTTGGAATATTCGCACAAAATTGGTATCTAACGACAGGGGAAGACCACATCTTTCATTTGGACTTTGGATCATTTAGATATATTTATCGATAGCAGAGTTATCGGTCAAAACGTGGTTTGGGGTAAACATAGCAATATTCGCACAAAATTGATATTAAACGAATGGGGAAGACCACAGCTTTCATTTGAACTTTGGATCATTTCGATATATCTATCGGTAGCAGAGTCATCCGTCAAGATGTGGTTGCGGGTAAACTTTGGAATATTCGCACTAAATTGGTATCAAACGAATGGGGAAAGTCCACATCTTTCTTTTGGACTTTGGATCATTTCGATATATTTATCGATAGCAGAGTTATCGGACAAAACGTGGTTTGGGGTAAACACAGGAATATTCGCACAAAATTGGTATTAAACGAATAGGGCAGACCACAGCTTTCATTTGGACTTTGGTTCATTTCGATATATTTATCGATAACAAAATTGGTAAAATTGGAAGACCACAGCTTTCATTTGTACTTTGGATTATTTCGATATATTTATCGATAGCAGAGTTATCGGTCAAGATGTGATTTCGGGTAAACTTTGGAAAATTCGCACTAAATTGGTATCAAACGAATGGGGAAAGACCACATCTTTCATTTGGACTTTGGATCATTTCGATATATTTATCGATAGCAGAGTTATCGGTCAAAACGTGGTTTGGGGTATACTTAGGAATATTCGCACAAAATTGGTATTAAACGAATGGGGAAGACCACACCTTTCATTGCGACTTTGGTTCATTTCGATATATCTATCGATAACAGAGTTATCGGTCAAAATGTGGTTTCCGGTAAACTGTAGAATACGCGCACAAAATTCGTATCTAACGACAGGGGATGACCACAGCTTTCATTTGAACATTGGATCATTTCGATATATCTATCGGTAGCAGAGTCATCCGTCAAGATGTGGTTTCGGGTAAACTTTGGAATATTCGCACAAAATTGGTATCAAACGAATGGGGAAAGACCACAGCTTTCATTGGGACTTTGGATCATTTCGGTATATTTATCGATAGCAGAGTCATCCGTCAAGATTTGGTTTCGGGTAAACTTTGGAATATTCGCACTAAATTGGTATCAAACGATTGGGGAAAGACCACATCAAAATTGGTATTAAACGAATAGGGAAGACCACAGCTTTCATTGGGACTTTGGTTCATTTCGATATATCTATCGGTAGCAGAGTCATCCGTCAAGATGTGGTTGCGGGTAAACTTTGGAATATTCGCACAAAATTGGTATTAAACGAATGGGGAAGACCACATCTTTCATTTGGACTTTGGATCATTTCGATATATTTATCGATAGCAGAGTTATCGGTCAAAACGTGTTTTCGGGTAAACTTTGGAATATTCGCACAAAATTGGTATCAAACGAATGGGGAAAGACCACATCTTTCATTTGGACTTTGGATAATTTCGATATATTTATCGATAGCAGAGTTATCGGTCAAAACGTGGTTTGGGGTAAACATAGGAATATTCGCACAAAATTGATATTAAACGAATGGGGAAGACCACAGCTTTCATTTGAACTTAGGATCATTTCGATATATTTATCGATAGCAGAGTCATCCGTCAAGATTTGGTTTCGGGTAAACTTTGGAATATTCGCACAAAATTGGTATCTAACGACAGGGGAAGACCACATCTTTCATTTGGACTTTGGATCATTTAGATATATTTATCGATAGCAGAGTTATCGGTCAAAACGTGGTTTAGGGTAAACATAGGAATATTCGCACAAAATTGGTATTAAACGAATGGGGAAGACCACAGCTTTCATTGGGACTTTGGTTCATTTCGATATATCTATCGGTAGCAGAGTCATCCGTCAAGATGTGGTTGCGGGTAAACTTTGGAATATTCGCACAAAATTGGTATCAAACGAATGGGGAAAGACCACATCTTTCATTTGGACTTTGGATAATTTCGATATATTTATCGATAGCAGAGTTATCGGTCAAAACGTGGTTTGGGGTAAACATAGCAATATTCGCACAAAATTGATATTAAACGAATGGGGAAGACCACAGCTTTCTTTTGAACTTTGGATCATTTCGATATATCTATCGGTAGCAGAGTCATCCGTCAAGATGTGGTTGCGGGTAAACTTTGGAATATTCGCACTAAATTGGTATCAAACGAATGGGGAAAGTCCACATCTTTCTTTTGGACTTTGGATCATTTCGATATATTTATCGATAGCAGAGTTATCGGTCAAAACGTGGTTTGGGGTAAACATAGGAATATTCGCACAAAATTGGTATTAAACGAATAGGGCAGACCACAGCTTTCATTTGGACTTTGGTTCATTTCGATATATTTATCGATAACAAAATTGGTAAAATTGGAAGACCACAGCTTTCATTTGTACTTTGGATTATTTCGATATATTTATCGATAGCAGAGTTATCGGTCAAGATGTGATTTCGGGTAAACTTTGGAATATTCGCACTAAATTGGTATCAAACGAATGGGGAAAGACCACATCTTTCATTTGGACTTTGGATCATTTCGATATATTTATCGATAGCAGAGTTATCGGTCAAAACGTGGTTTGGGGTAAACTTAGGAATATTCGCACAAAATTGGTATTAAACGAATGGGGAAGACCACACCTTTCATTGCGACTTTGGTTCATTTCGATATATCTATCGATAACAGAGTTATCGGTCAAAATGTGGTTTCCGGTAAGCTGTAGAATACGCGCACAAAATTGGTATCTAACGACAGGGGATGACCACAGCTTTCATTTGAACTTTGGATCATTTCGATATATCTATCGGTAGCAGAGTCATCCGTCAAGTGTGGTTTCGGGTAAACTTTGGAATATTCGCACAAAATTGGTATCAAACGAATGGGGAAAGACCACAGCTTTCATTGGGACTTTGGATCATTTCGATATATTTATCGATAGCAGAGTCATCCGTCAAGATTTGGTTTCGGGTAAACTTTGGAATATTCGCACAAAATTGGTATCTAACGACAGGGGAAGACCACATCTTTCATTTGGACTTTGGATCATTTCGATATATTTATCCATAGCAGAGTTATCGGTCAAAACGTGGTTTGGGGTAAACATAGGAATATTCGCACAAAATTGGTATTAAACGAATGGGGAAAGACCACATCTTTCATTTGGACTTTGGATAATTTCGATATATTTATCGATAGCAGAGTTATCGGTCAAAACGTGGTTTGGGGTAAACATAGGAATATTCGCACAAAATTGATATTAAACGAATGGGGAAGACCACAGCTTTCATTTGAACTTTGGATCATTTCGATATATCTATCGGTAGCAGAGTCATCCGTCAAGATGTGGTTGCGGGTAAACTTTGGAATATTCGCACTAAATTGGTATCAAACGATTGGGGAAAGACCACATCAAAATTGGTATTAAACGAATAGGGAAGACCACAGCTTTCATTGGGACTTTGGTTCATTTCGATATATCTATCGGTAGCAAAGTCATCCGTCAAGATGTGGTTGCGGGTAAACTTTGGAATACGCGCACAAAATTGGTATCTAACGACAGGGGAAGACCACAGCTTTCATTTGGATTTTGGATAATTTCGATATATTTATCGATAACGGAGTTATCGGTCAAGATGTGGTTTCGGGTAAATTTTGGAATATTCTCACAAAAATGGTATTCAACGAATGGGGAAGGCCACAGGTTTCATTTGGTTCCTTTCGATATATTTATCGATAACAGAGTTATCGGTCAAAACGTGGTTTGGGGTAAACTTAGGAATATTCGCACAAAATTGGTATTAAACGAATGGGGAAAACCACAGCTTTCATTGCGACTTTGGTTCATTTCGATATATCTATCGATAACAGAGTTATCGGTCAAAATGTGGTTTCCGGTAAACTGTAGAATACGCGCACAAAATTGGTATCTAACGACAGGGGAAGACCACATCTTTCATTTGGACTTTGGATCATTTCGATATATTTATCGATAGCAGAGTTATCGGTCAAAACGTGTTTTCGGGTAAACTTTGGAATATTCGCACAAAATTGGTATCAAACGAATGGGGAAAGACCACATCTTTCATTTGGACTTTGGATAATTTCGATATATTTATCGATAGCAGAGTTATCGGTCAAAACGTGGTTTGGGGTAAACATAGGAATATTCGCACAAAATTGATATTAAACGAATGGGGAAGACCACAGCTTTCATTTGAACTTTGGATCATTTCGATATATCTATCGGTAGCAGAGTCATCCGTCAAGATGTGGTTGCGGGTAAACTTTGGAATATTCGCACTAAATTGGTATCAAACGATTGGGGAAAGACCACATCAAAATTGGTATTAAACGAATAGGGAAGACCACAGCTTTCATTGGGACTTTGGTTCATTTCGATATATCTATCGGTAGCAGAGTCATCCGTCAAGATGTGGTTGCGGGTAAACTTTGGAATACGCGCACAAAATTGGTATCTAACGACAGGGGAAGACCACAGCTTTCATTTGGATTTTGGATAATTTCGATATATTTATCGATAACGGAGTTATCAGTCAAGATGTGGTTTCGGGTAAATTTTGGAATATTCTCACAAAAATGGTATTAAACGAATGGGGAAGGCCACAGGTTTCATTTGGTTCCTTTCGATATATTTATCGATAACAGAGTTATCGGTCAAAATGTGGTTTCGGGTAAGCTTTGGACTACTCGCACAAAATTGGTATCTAACGACATGGGAAGAACACAGCTTTCATTTGGTGTCTGTTTCATTTCGATATATTTATCGATGACAGAGTTATCGGTCAGGATGTGGTTTCGGGTAAACTTTGGATTTCGCAAAAAATTGGTATCAAACGAATGGGGAAGACCACAGCTTTCATTTGGACTTTTGTTCATTTCGATATAATTATCGATGACAGATTGATCGTTCGAAATGTCATTGCGCGTAAACTTTCGATTATTCGCACAAAATTGGTATCAAACGAAAGGATAAGGCCACATGTTTTATTTGGACTTTGCTTCATCTATGCTAGCATTTATTTTGATAATGACTGGACATAATATGGAAGCGAGATTTTGTATCACCTCGAGATGGTTATACGATAAAAAAATAAAGGCCTTTGAAAAGGTTTTGGAGATATCGCTCAAAATGTGGACCAGGGTAACCTTATTAAGTATTCCTTCAAAATGGGCATCAAATGAAAGTGTTTTAAAATGGTGTAGTTTTCAGTCCAATATGAGACCCCCTTTTCGAGATTTTGATTAAAATGTCAACCAGGAGGGGCCCTCGATGGTATTAGTGTGATATGAGTATTAAAAGAAAGGTGGTGACAAGTGATTCAAGATGTTTTAGTATTTTTCCCATATAAGACCAAGGTTTCTAGATATTGATCAACACGTGGACCACGAGTGGAGCTAGAAGGTTTTTGTAAAAAATGGGTCTAAATTAAAGGTGTTGATGAGAGTTTTAAAGGGGAGTCAGTTTAAATCATTTTGGGAGTGGAATTGAGAAAGGGATAGGGATATGGATGACAATACGAAAAGAGAAAAGCATATGAAAAGGATGAAGGTGGAGTGGACGGAAAGAAGGTTGTGGAGCTGAAATGAGGAGGGCCAGTCCAGGATACGAAAATAAACTGTACAAAATATATTTCATTTGCTCATCGAGTGGCAGTACAGTTTATTACTTTTTGGAAACGTTTGCTTTTTGTTTGTGACAATTCCAACAAAGAAAAATTTATAAACGCAAACGTTTCAAATGATTGAAGAAACCCACCCGACCAACGCTCACGAAAATGCCTAAGTTTTCGAAGCTTTAGCAATAATTTTCCTGACAAATGTATAGAGAATGGGTTCCGCAAAACTATCGTAAAAGTATTACCGTTCGCCCAGTTTGTGGCAGCAGAGCTCACTTTCTCGATATCAAATTATGATACATTTTCCGATTCGTTTTCGTGCCGTGAATGGATTGCTAACGGAACTGGTTTCGGTACGTTTTACATCGAGAAAGTACGCAAACAGTATTAAATACGATTCGTATTTGAGCTGTAAATGGACTACTGACGGATCTTGTTTCGGTACCATTTCACTATCGAGAAAGTATCGCAAACAGTATCAAATACGGGTCGAGAATTTTTACGATAACGATAAGTTCCACATCGTTCCACATTCAAAATTTACACATTTTTTTTTTTTAATTTTTTTGTTTTATTTTAAGTATTATAGTAAAATATCGTTTTAATCATAAAGATTAATACAAATAGATATAACTAGATAATTAATGTACATTGAGTAAATGTTTAAAACAATCGTTGGTTTTGATAAGTTTTCGGCACAGAGAGAGGGCTCAAGAGGTAGCGGCACCAATAGTTTGGATTACGGCTCGTGATGCAATGTCGCCCTGGAGTTTCTATCTGCCAGATATAGCCATACAGAGGAGTCTTCCTCAAGTCCTAACGGTTTAGGAAGAGATATCATTGTGAGATTTTATGAAATTTAAATATTCAAAGGATATAAAAAACTTACTTATGTAGGATTCGAAATAAATCATGCCCATTACCTTCTTCCTCATAGCGTTCTAGGAAAAAACGGCGAGCTTCTGCTATTTTAGCATTTTTAATTCAACTAATTTTTTTCATTTAATTGACAGAAAACATGAAGCTTGATAAAAAAATATTAACATCCGATTAATTTGCGAGACTCGTATATCAAGCGAACTTTCAAGTTACGAGAAACTATCGCAACTCTCGTTAGCTCTCTAACATCCGTTTTAAACCCGAGATTCTTATATCTAACGAACTATCTAGTTACGAAAAACTATCGCAATTCTCTTAAGCTCTCTAACATCCGTTCTAAACCCGAAACTCTTATATCTTACGGACTTTCAAGTCACGAGAAACTATTACAATTCTCTTGAACTTCCTAACATCCGTTTAAAACCGAGACTCTTGTATCTAACGAACTTTGAAGCTACGAGAAACTATCATAAATCTCCGATGTTCGTTTAAATAGGATTCTTGGTCGGGTGGGAAAATATAACTGTTTCAATGTATGTTCATGGAGAACAAAATGTTGTTTAGTTTCGTTTTACATTTTGGATGTAAATTTCAAAAAATGTATTTTACAGTTTTCCAAGTGAACTCAGCCTTTGGATTTTGTTTTGTATTGAACTATGAAAGTAATAAACAAAACGAAATTGTACTGTACAATAAAGTTTATTTTCGTACCTTGGGCCAGTCACATTTTATAAATGAAAACAAGTTGATGTTTGGGCAGGAAAACGTCTGCCGGGTCTGCTAGTTACTTATATTTTTGTTTATACACCATTTAGTTGATACCCATACCGTACAAACCCTGAAGGTCGCAATTGGTCCACATTTTGAAAGTATTTGGGAAAGAGGTTCGGACATGGGACTTAGAAGCACTCCTTGTTAAACCCCTCACCAACACCTCTAGTTTCATACCCATATCATACAAACACTCTCAAAGCCTCAAGTTTCCATACATTTTTCGCCACACGGTTAAAAAAATGAGCCTATATTTCAAACCCGTCTAAAGTTAAGCGATTTTTTAAACTTTTTTTTGGAATATTTTAATCCTTCTGTTGGTTTCGATTTAAAATCTAAATGAAAAAGCAGTCAAACATTTTTTTTTGGTTTGTTTGAATGTAATTGAATTTTGCCCACAAAAACTGTATGTCCGGCATAGCTCAGCGGTAGAGCAGTCGGCAGTGACTCCTGAGCATTTGCGTTCGAATTCTGCCAGCTGCCACATTTTTTTAATTTTATTTCATTCTTAAAACTTTTCGGTTTAAAATTAAAACCTTTTGGGTTGATAATTAAAATTTTTCGGTTTAAAATTAAAACTCTTAAGTTTGAAAATTAAAACTTTTCGGTCTAAAACTAAAACTTTTTGGTTTGAAATTCAAATTTATTTTTGAAAGCTTATTCAAGATTGAATTTTGCCAACAACATTTATGTGTGTGATGTAGCTCAGTGGAGGTGAGACTCGGAAGACATGAGGAGACATCCCGTAGCAGTTCTGATGGCAGTATTTTGGCAGACTTGTAACTTCGTCCAGTTGGTGTTATGTACATTAGGCGACCATATGGGTGCAGCATAGTCAAAGACTGGTCGGCCAATGGCCTTATATGTAGTCAACAACGTTTCTTTGTCTTTTCCCCAAGTACTGCCGGCAAGTGACTTGAGGATCTTGTTGCGACCACGTACCTTTGAGACCATTGCAGACACATGACCAGCAAATGAGAAAGTATTATCCAATGTCATCCCTAATAACTTTGGGTGGCTGACAGTTGGTAGCTTAGTGCCGTCAACGAAAATGTCTAATTCATTTCTCACCTGGTGCGTCCACGTCGTAAAAAGCGTCGCCGTTGATTTAGTCGGAGATATCGTCAGATCTCGCTCTGTGAAAAACCTGGAAAGGTCGCAGAGGTAACCGTTGATTTTATTACAGAGTTCATCAGTATAGGGGCCCTTCCCCGTCGCCATTATTGTACAGTCGTCAGCATAAGAAACGACGGAGACACCCTCTGGTGGTGGGGGCATCTTCGATAGATAGAAATTAAACAGTGTCGGGGATAGGACACCACCCTGTGGCACCCCCTGTCTAATTCGTCTTGGTTTTGATGTTGCGTTTCTAAAGTTGACCGACGCCTGCCGCCCATTCAAGTAATTAGCGGTCCATCTCTTTAACCCATCAGGTATTTGTGTTTCTAATAGATCTTGTATGAGAGTGGCATGGTTGACTGTGTCAAAAGCTTTCGACAAGTCAAGTGCCACTAACACAGTCCTGTGATTTGGTTGGTTTTGATTTAGACCGCTATTTATTTGCGTTGTAATGGCATTGAGTGCGGTGGTGGTGCTGTGCAGCTTACGGAAGCCATGTTGATGATTAGCCAGGTGCAGATTTGCGGTGTAATACGGGAGCAAAATGGACTCTAGCGTCTTCACTACCGGCGACAAAAGTGATATAGGGCGATATGAATCGCCTATGTTTGCCGGCTTTCTAGGTTTTAATAATGGAACCACTCTCGCCTTTTTCCATATTTCAGGAATGACGAAAGTGTTCAGTGAAAGATTGAATAGAGCCGCTAAGTATTTGTGTCCCTCCTGGCCTAGATGTTTCAGCATCTTCATGGCAATGCCGTCGGGGCCGATGGATTTTGAGGGCTTAGCCTGTCTGATGGCTTCCTTGACCTCTGAGGCAGTGATGACAATGGGCGTGTTTTGGTTTTTGTATTTACGCGCCTGTCGCATGGTTCTACGTTTAGCTCTATCGGGTGGGGAATGTAGTACAAATTGTCTACAGAAGGAGTTCGCACATCCCCTAGGGTCCTTCTTCACCCTGTCACCGAAAGTAATATCTACTTTATCCTTGTGTTGTGTTGGATTAGATAGAGCTTTGACCGTAGTCCATAATTTGCCAACACCGTCAGAGAGGTTGCATTGCTCTAGGTGTTGTTTCCATTTGGCCAGTTTGTGTTTATCGACCAATCTACGAATTTCC
The DNA here is from genome assembly GCA_964058755.1 of Campiglossa producta. Classification (NCBI taxonomy): domain Eukaryota; kingdom Metazoa; phylum Arthropoda; class Insecta; order Diptera; family Tephritidae; genus Campiglossa; species Campiglossa producta. Next base: position 56,453,622 of record CAXKVI010000004.1, on the reverse strand, counting down.
GCGTTGAGATCCCTTATACGGGGGTCTGCGGGATTGAGACTTCGCACTTCATCTCTTTCTCTAGCCATGGCCGCTGCCTCCGCGGGGAAATTTGGTCTTATTCGAGATATTCGACCCGCAGGAATGAAGCGTCTAGAGGCCAAGTCAATGATGTTGCGGAAGTCTCGTTCGCCTTTGCGTACGTCCGTAGGAATGGATAGAGCAGCCAAGGATTCGTCCGTATATGTCTGAAAACTGTCCCAGTCCGCCTTGGTAAAGTTGATGTATGTACCATGCTCAGGTGTTATAAAGTCCGTCGGTCGTTCGATGGTAATGACTATTGGGAGATGGTCAGACGCCAACGTGAGTATGGGTCGCCAATTGGTGTTGTTCAATAGTCCTGCACTTACGATAGAAATATCTGGCGAACTATAGCAGTTACCCGATACTCTCGTTGGGGCGTCTCCGTTCAATGTACAGAAAGCCGTATCATCTATTTGTTCTGCGAGTACATGCCCCCTACTGTCTGCTGGCAAGTTTGAGTGCCACATATCGTGGTGCGCATTGAAGTCGCCCAGGATCACGCGGTTATCTCCTCGTAATAGCAAGCTAATGTCGGGGTGATAACCGGTGGGGCAACTTGAGACAGGGGGTATGTAGATGTTTATGATTTGCAGATCGACATCTCCTGTACGGATGGTAATACCTTGGCTTTCTAAGATATCATCCGTTCCTTCGATGTCGGTATCAAATAGATGATACTGTACAGAGTTGTGCGTTATGAACGCTAGACCACCTCCCAGACCTCCTGTTACTCTATGACGGTCCTTCCGGTGAATGTTATATCCACCATAGGTAATGAGGTCCGACCTTGGACTGAGCTTGGTTTCTTGGATTGCGGCAAGTTTTATGTCATATTGCGTCATCAAATTGGTTATCTCTGCGATCTTACCAGTTAATCCGTTACAGTTGTGCTGTAAGATTTGGAAGTGCGCCGGTGGGGTCGATGTCGAGTTAACCAAAGGCGTGAGAGACGGATGCGTTCGCCCAGGTGTTGGTAGGCGAAGACCAAGGCTGTGCCTCAGCCTAGTTAGCTGTGGACCTGGTGTAACCGGGTTGGCTGGCGTCGTAGGCTGAGGCGTGTTACAGCATGGCGCAATGAACGCATCCGTCCAAAGATTCCTGTTCGCGAGCCCAGAGCATAGATGCACGTGGCATTGGCCTAAGCAGTTATTGCATTTGACCGATGACGCGAGCGTGTATAATCTTTGCCGACAAACAGTACACGTCGAGACAGGTGCAAGAAGATGTTGATCCTGACTCACGTGTAAACGGGAGGGGGGGTGTAACGAAACAGACAGAATTATTTTCAAAGTTATAGCTGTCAACACTTTTCGAAATTCCTCACGTTTTGATGATTTTCTCATGATTGGGCAAACCGATTTTTCTAATTTTTTAAATATATATCAAAGATGGCATCTTCTACCAAACAACGATTCAAATTTTTGCAAACATTTTTCGCAATTTTCAACTTCTCCATCGTGGTCAGATGGCGCTTTTGTATGATGTTGTTGGGCATTCCATTAGTAACTATTAGCAAAAAAAAATGTTTACCTTCATAGTACACAGTGCGTAGAGAAAAAAAATGAAAAATTAACTAGTCTGTAAAAAAATGTAAATAACTCCCGCTCCCTTAAAGTGCCAAAAAATTTCGAAAAGTGTTGATAGCTATAACTTTGAAAATAATTCGAATTTCGAAAAACTGGCCCAAACGCATTTTTTTCTTGTTGTTGTGAACCATACAAAAAAGTTTCAGAAAGATAGTACAACTTCGCAAAAAAAGTGGCTCACTTCACAAAATTTAACTCCTTTAAAAATTATTAAAACATATCTGGTTTATAATCGAAACCCGATTCATTAAACCAATTTCCTAGAAAACTGGTCTCGATTGAATTTGAAACCAAATTTGGTTTGGTCATATATGTAGTCCAAGCAAGTTTAAAATATATGTTCAAATTTTTAACCGTGCATCAAAAACAAACTTAAAAAGATCTTCAAAAGGGAAGGTTCAAGAAAGAACTATTACAGAATAGCCGTAGCTACCACAGAATACAGTTGTCGTATGTAGCAAAACTTGATTTCTCAGGAGACGCTTTTGAATTTTGAAAATACAAAAAGCCACAATTGTATGACATACGACCAAATGCATTCTGAAAATCTGAGAAGTTATAGCCCTGAGAGAAATGCCTTGAATGTTGTGACAATATTGTTATAGATAGCGACGAGTTTGATGCAATATTCATTCATAAGGAGCGAGTTATCAAATATAATTTGCTCTCAATAAAAAGTCAAATCGCTGGCTTCTGAGCAAATGTCGTAAGTACTTTTATTTTTAAATGAGATTTTAATGAAAAACGATGTATTTATAACTGTACTATCGTTTTGAATTAAAATTTCATTAAAAAAAAAATAGAATTACGACATTTGCTCACGAAGCCAGCTACTGGATTTGATGGTGTTTATAATTTTCAGGGGTACGCCGTGTAGCTCCAGAGCTCTGAAGATCGAGGGGTGAGGTACTGACGTGAACGCATTCGAGAAGTCTATCCAGGCTAGGACTGCCTCTCTCTTCCCATGCTTTGCGTCACGTAGCACCTTTTACACCACAAAATTGTGCTCAAAGCACCCCTCGAACTCCAGAAAACCCTTTTGCGTTGCACTCACCCTGTCGTGATAACCTGCATCAGAGTTGCTGTTGGGGTCTCCCAATCGATCTCCCTGATGTCAGGGGTGCGCCAAGGCTGTCCACTCAGTCCTATTGTATTCGACCTGGTGCTGGAGGTCATCCTCCGCCAGATCTCCAACGAAGGCGCCGGCTACGAGCTGAACTCATCTAGCATCAGCAATAGATCGGGTCGGTGCCCATACAAAAAAAAAAAAAGTTTGCAATTACCCCCCTAGGATGAAAGATGACCCTGCGGCGAATTAGGGATGATACAAATTTTCATCCTGCGAGAGTCCTAAGACCAGCCAAAATCGATTTTCATTCACAGCTTTTTTATTTATAATCTGTTTGCAAAATTTGATATATCGTCGAATAGGTATTTTTTAGTACTACATATCTCCTGAATGTCCTTTTACTCAAAACAGACCCCAACCCGAGTTAGACCGCGTAACTCGATTTCTATCCCCCCTATATAAAACTTTTCTTTTCATAATAATAAACGTCTCAGCAAGCCATACACTTGTTATCTTGGAAGTAAAAAAAATATTAGTAAACAAAGAAGTTACGGTGACTTGAAGTTTAATTGCACATATATGTAAATAACTTCTACAAATAAAAATATTTACTACATATGAGTGTATGTGTATGTCCATGTAAAATTAGTTGAAGGAAGGTAAACTACACGTTTCAGAATTATCAACATCACAAAATTTTTAAATTAAATTTTGACGAGACTAAAGCAGACTGTAGCGGCACCTGTTTTCCAGTTTTGAAAAAATATGGCTCAAGCGATTATGATCTGTAACTGCTAGCGCAGATTCACTAACAACACGAACGAAACGTTCCGTATTTTGGGAATGGCATAAGAATTCTGCAATAAACCATTCAATAGAAAAAACTCAGTCTCTTGTTACAAAGTTTTACCTGGTAATTTTATAACTTCAGCTTCAGAATATTGATAAAAAGCAAGTTGTTCGTCAGTGTAAAACTGCAAACAGGGTGGCTCTATGTTTTCAAATTGTTCCCATTTTATCATTTGCGTATAAGTATCACTATTGAAATTTACGATTCCTTGTTTTGGTAGATAAAATACACGCAGAACTGATTGCTGAACGCTTCAAAACGTACAGTTTGGTCTGAATGCGTTATCATTGACAAAATAATGTTTTCCGGATGGCAATAATAAGCGTTGTATTCTACAACAGGACGAATTATTTTCTGAACATCGTCTGGCAAATCTCGCATCCCACAAATATATTTAAAAACGTGACGGCTTCCGTGTATAGATTCTGGCTGGCTCTTTACCAAAAACCAGAATGGTGCGTAAACCTTAACAACAAACTCCACAGCTTTTATTAAGGAAGAGCTGGGGTGCTTTTTGGATACGTATAAACGTAGAAGTCTTGACGCCGTAGATAACCAGCGTGCTGTACTTACAGGACCAGGTTTCTCCCTACTAAGGTGATCATTACATACACCACTATCAATCGCTTTAACCATGCGATATAGGTAACGCTGATCAGATCTTACATTCCACTCCTCAATATTTTCAGGCATGACACCCATTGCGATTTTTTTATAACCTTCGAAGACCTACAAACAAACAAAATTTAAGAAAATATACCCCCAAATATGTATAAGAAAAGCCTACCTTATAATTTTCGCATGTAAGGATTTCTGTTCCTTCTTTGCTCGGCCACAATCCCGGACCTTTTTGCGATCCACAAAATTTTTTTAACAAACCCTTTAAGGCAATTCGTTGAAATGCAGGAAACAAACATTCCATTGCAATGGCCGCTGCAAATATCGTTCCGTGCAAACAATTACGCCAGTTTAATAGCCTGTGTTAACTGCGGTACCATCACAATTGTTAGCGACTAAATGGCTCAACGAAAAATTATGATCATTTAAAAAACTTACTATAGATTGCAGAATTCCCTCTCCGGTGCTTAAAATGTGTGTTGTATATCCAATAAATTTGGATTCTGGCTCATTTACTAGCGTTATATGTTCTTCCACTGTTCTACTTAATCGCTTTTTTTATTAATTTCAGTATTCTTCAGGGTAAGGTCTCTTTTTCCATCAAAGGAAATACCTTGCAGAAAAGAGTTAAAATCTTTATTAACTTTAGCGGCTATAGAAATACGCAAATCTTGGATAAGAGTGGTGGCGAGTAGTGCTCCAAAGCGGTCTGAAGTATTAGTGCGATTTAAGGCCATGGCGTAGTTTCGTAAAGATATGTCGCACACAATCAGCGATGGCCCAGGACGCTCGGCTTCAAAATCTTCGTCCTCGGATGAGTTGGGAACGTACCCATCCGAGATTACTGACGGGTTAACACATTCAGTAATGGTATGAGATTCCAGTTCGGAAACACTTGTTGCTTCTCCTTCTATAGAATCAATTTGTTTCAGTCTTGTACTGCACTGATCTACTAAAAACTGCTTTGCTGTGTGTGAGGTTTGACGACCAGCAGAACAATTACAACTCCCAATATCCCCAATACTACACCTGTCCTTCGAAATTCGAAACAGATTGTTCCATTCGTCCTTTTTAAATCGTATTGGATGTCTGGTAACATCACGATACTTTTTTATAATATTTAAAATTTTTCGTTTCGTAGGGGATGCAGTGATAACAGGAATTGCTGTTCGATGCCACAGTTTTAATATTTCGGCTGCCACAATTCCCGCATAACTTGAAAGCTTAAGGGTTTTTTTTTATACCATAGTTCTTTAAAAAGAGTAAATACTCAACTATGTCGCACTCGGTTGGTAACACTGACTTATTTAAATTACGTTTTCAAAAAACATGCTTTAATTTTATCGTATGTCACAAAATTTAATAATGCACCAACTTTCTTTTTGTTTTACACACAAATAACAAAAAAAAAAAAAAACAAGCTTTAACTGTAAATCGACTGTAATTTTTTGCTTATTAGAATTTTTTGTTACTTCAAAAGCAAGAATTGCATATGTGACTGAGTGGTTTATTATTATGAAGTTGGAAGCATATCTCTCACTCATTGCGTACCGCCACTGAGGCCACTATAGGGTTCCAGTACCGCCGCTGAGGCCACTATAGGGTTCCAGCGAGCCCGCAAGAACAACTGGAACGATGAGGAATGCAAAACTGCCTCGAAAAAAAGGACGCTGCCTACAAGGAGACGTTGCGAACGGGCGCAACCCGCAGTGTATGGCAACAATATCGTGAGGCAAAGAAGGAAGAGAGATGCCTTTTCAGAAAATAGAAAAGTGAGGCCGAAAGGCGTGAGTGTGAGGAGCTTGAGATGCTGGCTGACAGGAATGATGCCCGAAAATTCTATGAAAAGATCCGGCGGATGACGGAAGGTTTTAAGACCGGGGCAAGCTCCTGTAAGGACAATAATGGCGACCTGGTAACCGACGTACAAAGTGTACTTAAATTATGGAGGGAGCACTTCTCCTCACTGCTAAATTGCGAGGGAGACGTCGAACCCGATACCCCAATCCCTGACGATGGAAAAGTCGTCCCACCACCTGACTATGATGAAGTGAGGATAGCTATATCCCGGCTCAAAAACAACAAAGCGCCTGGAAAAGACGGACTACCCGCCGAGCTGTTCAAACACGGAGGCGAAGAGCTGGTAAAAAGCACGCATCAGCTCTTATGCAGAATATGGTCAGACGAATGCATGCCTCCGGATTGGAATTTAAGTGTGCTTTGCCCAATCCACAAGAAAGGCGATCCCGCTAACCGCACCAACTACCGCGGAATTAGTCTTCTTAATATCGCATATAAGGTTCTTTCTAGCGTGTTGTGTGAAAGGCTGAAGCCCATCGTAGACAAACTGATTGGACCTTATCAGTGTGGGTTTAGACCTGGTAAGTCTACCATCGACCAGATTTTCACGATACGCCAAATCCTGGAGAAGACCCATGATAAGAGAATCGACACTCACCATCTCTTTGTCTATTTAAAGCCGCTTTTGACAGCGTAAAAAGAGTTGCCTGTATGCCGCCATGTCTGAATTTGACTTCCCTGCAAAGCTTATACGGCTTTGCCAAATGACGTTGAGCAATACCAGCAGTTCCGTCAGAATCGGGAAGGACCTCTCTGAGCTATTTGAAACCAAACGAGGCTTCAGACAGGGCGACTCCCTTTCGTGCGATTTCTTCAATCTGATGCTGGAGAAGATAATTCGAGCAGCAGAGCTAAACCGCAATGGTACAATCTTTTACAAGAGCGTGCAATTGCTGCTCTACGCAGATCTGACCATAGTCCAGCGAATTAAAGCCCAAAGACTCCGCTGGCTGGGCCATGTTATGCGAATGGACAAAGAAGCTCCAGCACAGAAGGTTTTCCTATCGTCGCCGCAGAGGAAGGGTGGAGGATGACTTGAACTCCCTTGGGGTTTCCAATTGGCGTCGGTTATCGCTAAAAAGGAATGACTGGCGTGCTTTGATACGAAACGGCCAAAATCGCTTAGGCGGTTAAGCGCCAATAAATGATGATGAAAAGTTTTATATAGGGGGGTAGAAATCGAGTTACGCGGTCTAACTCGGTTTGGGGTCTGTTTTGAGTAAAAGGACATTCAGAAGATATGTAGTACTAAAAAATATCTCAACGATATATCAAACTTTGCAATCGGATTATAAATAAAAAAGTTGTGAATAAAAATCGATTTTGGCTGTTTTTAGGACTCTCGCAGGACGAAAATTTTTATCATCCCAAATTCACCGCAGGGTCCACTTTCATTGTAGGGGGTGGTAATTGCAAACTTTTTTTTTTCGACCCGGTCTAATCAGCAACCTGGCTTACGCCGATGACTTGGTGCTGGTGGCGGACTCCCCCCAGGGAATGCGGAAACTCCTGGAAGCCGCAGAAAGGGGCCCCAAGCGGTTGGCCTGCACTTCAACGCAGCCAAATGTGCCACGCTACACCATTTGGCTAGCGGGCAAGACACTGCCAGGACAGACTTCCGAGTGCAGGGCCAAACCGTAAGGGTGCTGGAACCTGGGGAATACTACCAACATTTAGGTATCCCTACCGGGTTTCAGGTCCGCCAGACCCCGCTGACCTCAATAGCAGCCCTGGTGCGCGACGTACGGGCCCTCGACCAGTCAGGCCTGGCCCCTTGGCAAGCTTGAGAGAGGTGGACAAGATCATTAAAAGACTAGCTAGAGGCTTACTTTCTCTAGCCGACCTTACCGACGTCCTGACGGTGGCCAACGGGTTCAAAATGCTCGGTTCAAAGGACTCCGCCGTGAGCAGCCTGTTAGTGGCGTCGCTAAGAAAAGCCACAGCAGAGAGGCAAAAGAAGCCAGCCTCGTACATAGATATGGCTAAATGTCTTTCGAGTGACCTTGTCCTGCCCCGCTCAAGCTGCCTTTCCAACTACTAGTCCAGGGTCAGGTACGGCGACCACCTGGCTGCGGTCCAAGCTCCAAATACGGTGGATATGGGCCACACGCGAGGGGGAGTTCTGGCTACAATGCGGCCAACCAAACGAGACATCCTTCGCGGTGATCGAGCCAGGTGATAACAGTGAGAGCCGTGGTGCGATTTTACGAGGAAACGCTGCTGCAGAAGCCGGACCAAGGAAAGGTATATAAGGTTACCAAAGTCAACTCATACTCTAACCACTTCCTTCGATCCGGCAGCTTCACCAGATTCTGCGACTGGCGCTTCGTATATCGAGCACGGCTGGGGGTGCTACCCCTGACTGCGACAAAGCGCTGGCTGAGGGACAACGATAAAAGGTGCCGACGATGCGGAAAAAAGCTCCCACACGTCCTGAACCATTGTTGGTGCCATTCAGTAACTATTCAACGGCGTCACAACAATGTCCAGGAGTATAATACCGAGTGTTAGCTGACCAGCTGACGCAGCGAGGCTACGAGTTAAGGGTGGATGCCTTCCTAGTGGGTGCCCTCGGCGGATGGAGCTCCGCTAACGATAGGGTCTTGAGGCGGCTCGGAGTCTCGCGTCATTACGCGAACCTTATGAGACGTCTCATGATTAGCGATACGGTGCGGTGGTCCCGGGACATATACGTGCAGCACCTATGCGGCGTGAGACAATATAGAGAGAGCTAAATGCCAACCCAATTAAAGAAGATAGTTAGATAACAGGAATCGATGCAGCTCGGAGGTCCCCGGGTGGGTGGTTCGCCACGTGCCAGGATAGGCTGACCACAGGAGAATTACATGAGATTTACCCCCTCCTGTCGCGTGGCGAGCCCCCCCACCCGTGGACCACCGAGCGGCGTCGATTCCTTTAACATCTATCCTACCCCCTAGTATTATAGTGAACAAGCGAGTTGTATCAGTGGCAGTCCGTCGCGTGGTCATGTGTAGTGTACATGTTCCTCCATGTCGTCACTCATGTAGTCCTTCATGTTGTCCTTCTTCGTAGTCGTTCATGTCGTCTGTATGTAGTCCTCGCGCCGGTTTCCTATGTAATTGTCAGGTCACCATGTCGTGTTATCTCTTTATTTTTTATTATATCCCTGCAGTCAACTTAACTAGTTTAATACTAATCAAATACTAGTCAGCCAATCGCCCTCAACTAGTCCGAGTTCTGTAATTTTTCCATATTAGCAAGTGGTATTTTTAACACGGCGATGTCCTACGAGATGGCAATTGTCCTCCTCTGCATCAGCACCATACCAATTGGCTGAGTAGTCAGCCTCTGCATCAGGGATATACCACTTGACATACCAGTTCTTATATGTATCAAAATCATTCCAGTTGTCATACTAGTTCATATATGCGTCAGAATCATACTAGTTGACATAGTAGTTCATTTATGCATCAGAATCATACCAGTTGACATACTAGTTCATATTTGCATCAAAATTATACCATTTGACATACTAGTTCATATATGCATCAGAATCTTACCAGTTCACATACTAGTTCATATATACATCAGAATCATACCAGTTGACATACTACGCAGTCTGTGTGCCAGGACATACTATTCATTATGCCCATTCAGATCTGATCCTATCGATAGTACCACTAGTCATACTAGTCCACGTATTTGACATTCATTTCAGTTGGTATACGGGTCGGTCTATGCACCAGTATCATAGTCAGCTTCTACATCAGCAATATACCAGTTTATTCTTTAGAAAGCAGCGACTATTTGTATTTACCCAAACACGAAACAGCATATGTGAATTACAAGGTAAAAAAGAAGCAGTTACAAGAGGAAAAGAATAGCAATTGTCCTCTTCTGCATCAGCACCATACCAATTGGTATACTAGTCAATAGACCGGGTCGAAAAAAAAGTTGTAAAAGACCGCCCCTAAAAATGAAGCTTATGTTGAGAGGGTTCCGGAAAAATTATTTTTTTTTTTGATCCTTTCAAAAACAGCCCAAAAGGTTTTTTTATTGTAACTTTTTTATTTCACATCCGATTTTAAAAATTGATATGTCAAAATTTATATCTTGAGACCCTGCATATATCCTTCTAATGTCCTTTTGGGATCGGAAGTAGTTTTGACATAGTTGCGTCAGCTAACCGAGTTATAGGTCCTTAAAATATCCTTTTTGTTTCACCAAGTGAAAGTGCTTCTAAATTCATGACAATGTTGCCTTTGAATTGTTTGACAAGAAGTTATAGTAGTTCCAATATTTATTATTACGGTTCTGATTAAACTTTAAACATAAATAAAACACATTAGTTTAGTAGGAAAATATAAAGCAAAAAACCAACATTTATTGAGTTTCTCTAGCAAGCTAGCACCAACTAACATACATATTCGACGGGAAAGGTAACGTTTTATGTAATTTTCAGCGTGATATTACGTAACGAATTCAATATTTTCAAATGGAACTAGTCGTCGGCGTTATACAAATGTCAAGATATTATGATAGATCTTGACGTGACTCAAGGTTTTTATATTGTTTCCGGCTTTGTAGCTTTGCCAAAATGTGACCGAGGCGCTTCTCATCCGTGACAGCACTTGCAGATTCACTAACAACACGTACAAATCGTTCAGTGTTTTGAGAGTGACAAGGGAATTCTGCAAAATTTATTATATACAAAATTTATTATATACAAGCACCTGCAAGTTTAGTTTGAAGATATTTACCTGAAATATTTATTATTTCGTTTTCTGAAAACTGAAACTTTATAAGTTGACTGTCTGTGTAGAACTGCACACAAGGGGGTTCCGTAACTATAAACTGCCTCCAATCGATCATGCTGACATAGGAGTCACTATTGAAGTTTCTTACGCCTCGTTTTGGTAAGCTAAATATGCGTAGCCTTACCGGTTGATCTTGGCGTGCCACTTTGATTTTTTCGTACCCCTCCATTCGTATCTTATGATCAGTATCAGTTATCATTGCCAGCAATATATTTTCTGGATGAAAGTAGAATGCATTATTTTCTACCGTTGGACGTATGATGGCTTGTACATCAGTTGGTAACTGTCGCATCCAGCAAATATACTTAAAAACATGTCTACTTCCATGAATTGCTTGTGGCTGGCTCTTAATAAGCAACCAGAATGGAGCATAAACTTTTACTATAAACTCTACGATTATTCGTAGCACTGGTGACGGCGTTTTTTTTTGGAAACATATAGTCGAAGTAACCTAGAAGCTGTTGTAAGCCAACGAGCTGCATTTACGGGACCGGGATTCTTACTGGCTAGATTTTCGTCACATACACCACTATTTATTGCTGAAACCATATCGATCAAGTAGCGCTGATCATTGTGTATTTCCCACGAACCAATATTTTCAGGCATAACGCCCATAGGATTAGCTTCGAAGCCATTTACAACCTGTAAAAGAAAAAATTGTTTATGTATAAGATATAAGATATCAATAAATACTGTGTTTAATGTACTTTAAACTTACCGGGTATTTCGTGCAAGTCATAATTTCGGACCCCAACACTCCTGGCCAAACTCCAGGCCCTTTCTGATTGCCAAGGCAGTGAGTTAATAACTTTTTTAGAGGCAACTCATTAAAATGGAACAAACACACATTCCACTGCAGGGCCTTTGTAAATATCGTTCCATTTGTACATTTACTCCCGTTTTATATCCAGTATTTACAACTGCACCGTCACAGCTTATGGCAACTAGTTGGCTTAGACAATAGCCTTGGGCATTCAAAAAACTCACGATTTCCTTCTGGATTGTTTCTGGATTGAATTTCGATTCAGGCTCCTCCAGCATGGTTATATGCTCCCTCTGAGAAGCATTGTTCTTGTTTGTCCCTGAACTAGTTTTTTCTTCAAAGTAATGTCCTGTTTGCCATCATAGGATATACATCTGAGTAAATTCTCGGCTTTTGTTGCTGCTTCGGCCTGAGCCCTAAACTTAGAACGCTCTCGTGAAATTTTATTTTTGTCTATTACAAGATTATCGAAATATCCGATTATTTTTTCGGAAATGCTCTCTGAAAAATCTTCCTTCGCTTTCGTAGCAACCGCAACACGCAAGTCTTTTGTTAGCATTGTTGCGAGCAATGATCCAAAGCGATCGGAAGTATCCGACCTATCCAATGTCATGGAATAGTTATGAAGTGACACCTGAGATACTTTCAAATTTTTAATTCTTACTTCACACGATTCATTGTCCTCACTTGAACTAGGCACATAATTCGTCACACTTGCAGTACTGTTGTCGTTATATTCGGACCAAACTTTGGAGGAAACTTCAGAGGAAACTAAGGAGAAAACTTCTGCTTTATCCAACTCACTACTAATAGTCAATAGTCTTAGCCCGCACTGATCTTTAAAAAACAGTTTTGCATTGCACGGAACTCTACTTTCACTAGGGCATCTACATTGCCGGTTGAGGTCTATGGCGCACTTACACTGCGATATTAAAAATATTTGATTCCATTCCTCATTTTTATATCTACGCGGATGTTTTTTTATACTGTAGTAACTCTGAACGAGGCCCTTAAGGTTCCTATGGAGCGTAGATTTGGTGACAATAGGAATCTTTGCCTGCTGCCATAAGTTTGCAATTGTCTGCAGAACAACTGACATATAGTCATAAAGACTTCGACACTTGGGACACTTGAAGAACCATAATGTTTTAAAAATAAAAAATACTCAATAACACCACGTTTCGTAGGTAACTTTGTTCTGTCGATATCGCGTTTAAGAAAAACCATTTTTATCCGCACTCACTAATTTAACTTGTCCTAGTACTTTTTTGCTTTTAATATTCTAACAAGCTTTTCAATGTAAACTCTGTTAACTTTTAAAGTGAAGTAGTATTTTTCACTCCCCAGCGGGTTAGGGGGCTTAGAATATACCCGCGGTAGGTATGCCTGTCGTAAAAGGCGACTAAAATCCACATGGCATTAGGAATATGTAACGGATTTCAAGGTCTTGGCTGTGTGACATTTAGCTTGTAGTGCTTGCGTGTCACAGTGCTGGCAGCATTGTGGCCCCACCTTCAGGTAAGTGTGGCACGGTAAAGACTATGCCAATATGCATATTCCTTTTGCTAATTCCTGCTTCGGGTTTTGCGCTGGGTTTGGGACCCGCAACGTAAAAAAAGTCCCCAATGAAAGTCAACAGCTTTTTTGGCAGGTAAAACCGTTCAGACGGATAATGCCATTTAAGTTAAGTAAGTAAGTATTTTTCATCCAACTATACCATCAAATTAAATTTTTGTTCAAGTCCACAAAACACTATGTACATGTAATAAATATTGGAACTACTATAACTTCTTTGATTCTAAAGTTAGTCAAACAATTCAAAGGCAACATTGCCATAAATTTCGAAGCACTTTAGCTTGGTGAAACAAAAAGGATATTTTAAGGACCTATAACTCGGTTAGCTGACGCAACTATGTCAAAACTACTTCCGATCCCAAAAGGACATTAGAAGGATATATCGTCGGCTGAATGGAAGATCGCCCTATTTCAAAAAAGTTTTGAAAAACGCCCTATTTCAGAATTTTTTTCAACAACGCCCTATTTCACAATTTGTTTGAAGAACGCCCTATTTCAAATTTTTTTTCAAAAACGCCCTATTTCAGAATTTGTTTGAAGAACGCTCTATTTCAGAATTTGGTTCAAAAACGCCCTATTTCAGAATTCGTTTGAAGAACGCCCTGTCTCAGAATTTTTTTCAAAAACGCCCTATTTCAGAAGCCCATTTAGAAAAGCTATAACTCCAAATTATTTACTATTTTAAATGTCTTTGGATGAGTTTATTAATTTATTAAATCATTGAATTATAAAATTCATGATAAGCTTCAGGAATTACTAGTTTTGTACACATTTCCTGCAAATCCTTCTTTTTATCGGCATCCAACTCCAGCCGACTATTATATAGTTGAGTGAGAGGATATTGTTTTAATACTGATTTTTTTGTGGGAATTAATATAGGTATTGCTTCTTCACCATACTCGTATTTAATAAAGGCTTTATTTTCTGCGGGAAGCACTGCGATTTCCCTCAAATTCATGATTTTTATTGATTTCCAGTTTTTTTTTTTTAGTAGGTGCATAATCTAAATCTTTTAAAAAAAATTCCGGAATAAGAAAATTATAGTTACTTTATTTGTCCCATTTATTTTTATTAAAATATGTTTTACCTTCCATTTTATTCTAGTTTTTCAAATATCATACCACAAGACAATCTGACAATCTGATATAAATGATATTAAAATTAAAGTTTTCTAGACACAAAACCCAACTTATTAAGGCTGTTCAGGAAAAATTAGTGTCAAAGTACTTATATTTTTGAAGTTTATTGTCTAAATTTGCTACGAATGCTACGTTGCTATACCATTTGTAAAAAGATCCTGAACAGCCTCATTGTCTCCATCCGAGAACGTTGTTAAAAAATTAAAAAGTTCACATGATCTTCACTTTGTAGCAGATTTAGGTCGATAAATCTAAAAACCGAAGTACATTATACTTCTATGCAAGTAAAAAGAAATTTCTAAAATGCATATTTACAATCCTTCATAGCCTTTTAAATTATAAAAACTTTATTCGAGTTAAAGGTTTTCTAAAAGCACATTTGAAATAGGGCGTTCTTTGAACGAATTCTGATATAGGGCGTTTTTGAAACAAATTCTGAAATAGGGCGTTCTTCAAACAAATTCTGAAATAGGGCGTTTTTGAAAAAAAAATTGAAATAGGGCGTTTTTGAATCAAATTCTGAGATGGGGCGTTGTTGAAAAAAAATCTGAAATAGGGCGTTTTTGAAACAAATTCTGAAATAGGGCGTTCTTCAAAACTTTTTTGAAATAGGGCGATCTTCCATTCAGCCGACGATATGCAGGGTCTCAAGATATAAATTTTGACATACCAATTTTTAAAATCGGATGTGAAATAAAAAAGTTACAATAAAAAAACCATTTGGGCTGTTTTTGTAAGGATCAAAAAAAAAAAAAAAAATTTTTCCGGAACCCTCTCACATAAGCTTCAATTTTAGGGGCGGTCTTTTGCAACTTTTTTTTTTTTGTATGGGGACCGACCCGGTCTACTAGTCAGCCTCAGCATTATACCAGTTGATATACTAGTTCACACACAGCCAAAAATGAGCTGAAGGTTCTGAGTTCGATTCTCTGTAAAGTCAACATACTTTTTTTTCCATATTTTTTAAATTATGTAGTTTATTGTATTTTTTATTTAATTATTGAATTCAACTTGCAATGGCTCCTTTCAAATTTCGCGTTTGTCAAGCTTGATTATATAGGTAAAGGCCCAACTGCATTAAACTTTGTAGGATCCTCTTTCATACAAAGTTTTTTGAACGTAATGCGAACCGAAATTTTGGGAAATGCTCAAAAACGAGGCGCGCATTTGTCAACGTTTCACAAAGTTTTATGTAATTGAGTCAAAGTAAGACTGCTTTCATGCTGGACCAGCCTAGTTTGGATAACAATTTATATTCAGAAAAATACAATTGACATTCAGAAAATTACAATTGATATTCAGAAAACTTTCTGAATATAAACTGAAAAAAGTGTATGATCTCAACCCGAAATTCATACATACTTACATCTAGTACGAACCAGGATTTTTCTGACTAGTATGATTTCGCCCAGCAAATTATAGTTGTACACTAGTGTGTTTTCTGATTAGATTGGCATGGATTGGTTTAAGGGTAATCAGCAATGAACTAGTATATACTAGTGAATAAACACCGATAAATGTATAGTAAACGAGCTAGGTGTCAGCTGAGTAGTTTGGAATTGATTAGTTTAAAGGTAGTCAGAAATGAACTAGTATGAATACACCACAAAATGTATAGTCGAAGAACTATAATGTTGCTGAGTATTTTAGCATTGACTGGCTTAAAGGTAATCAGAAATGAACGAGTATTATGACGGACTTTCCTTTTAAAGCTGAGGTAGGCCCAGCCCGTCCAGGGTTCTGGAAATAAAATTCCATAACAAGGTTCCTTTCAAATGATAAGACCCTTATTAAAGTTTAGAATTCAAATTTCATTAGTTTATTGTTGGGATCCTTGTCCTCTTTTCTCAAAATGTTTTTTACAATCTTAGATTTAGTTTACTAACTACGATACAGGCGGCAGAGGAGAAAACCCCTACTCGACCCGACGTTCGGCGGAGGTGAAAACCACCGCTTACTATAACAATAAAGACGGCTGAGGTGAAAACCCCTTCTTGGTCTTCGGCCAGCGGAGGTGAAAACCACCACTGAATATATCTTAAAAACTCCTAATCTAGAATAAAGGCGGCTGAGGTGAAAACCCCTGCTTGGCCCAACAGTCAGCGGAGGTGAAAACCACCACTGAATATAAATCTCAGTAATCGTGAGGTGAGAACCCCAGGTTTACATTCGCCGAGGTGAGAACCCCGACTACTATGCCTAGCTTGCCGTGAACGACTCAATTTTGCTATTAAAATCATCACCCTTTTATACTATTTTTGCGCGCAGGCAGATTCCAAATTCCCAATAACAATGCTTAAAACTAATGTTCCTTAACCTAACGGCGCATCTTCCACTCAATTTCTAAGACCTTAGTATATATGCGACATTTACATATATATAATTTGTATCGTATTTTCTAACAGTTTTGTACTGCTACTACTTCCTCTTGGAATGACCCCATTGCATTCCATCAGCTGTTCGCTCGCACTGCCTTGATCAGCTGGGCCTGCTGTTGACATAAATATTGGTGACATCGACATCAATATGTATTAGTTACTTTTTTATTTTGCTGCATTACCAAGGCCTATTGTTCTTGCCGTGCTAGCAATGCATTTTTCTTCTCTTCTTTATGCTATGTCCGCTGCATCGGATGATCCAATATGTAGGCATGCGAGTGTATGTAGCCAAGCACTGCTGTTTGGGTTGGTTGACCGACCCTTTTGCTAGTTGGAATGCTGGTACATGTTTGTGTAAAATTTCGGTTGTTGTCAACAAGAATATTTGCTCGTGTTGGGCCGCTGATATTCCGGTAAAACCCTTCTATTTTACATACATACATCAGGGTGTGCCTAATATTGTACAAATTAGATTTCATTAGCAAAATATGAAATTATGTAGAGTGTATGTTAGTATGTACATATGTATGAGCAAGAGTATATATTTTTGTGCAAAAGCATGAATGTGCTTGACGTGTGAAATGGCGTATGTGCAAAAATATAAAAATACAGTATACTACAAATTTCGATAGCAAGAAAAGAAGGTCCTGAATGTTCTTAATTATACCATCAAAATTTAACACCTGAATGTTCTTAATTATACCATCAAATAGAAAAGAAGGTCCTAAATAAAAGCTTATTTTTAAAAAAGTTTTTTTTTCTTTAATTTTATTTCTACTTAGTTTGCTAAATTAATTCGCCTTTTTTTATAAAATGGATAACTGCTTTAAATGCAATAATCGATGTTTACTGAATGACTATAATTTGTGGAATTTGTTCTAACAAAGTTCATGTGAATTGTTCTAATTTTATGGATAATGCAATTAATTTGCTCAAAAACAACAAAAACATTATGTATAAATGTGACAAATGTGTTGCTTTATTTTCGCGCGCCAAAATATACAAAGCTCTCAAAAGTGTTGATACACTACAAAATTTCTTTAAAGTTCTCACAGCAAGTGAGAGGGAATCTGAGCTTACGGTCGATTCCAACAATGCAATGCGTACGCGCTCAAAAACTAAGGTTGGTGCATCTAAGGCAATGCAAAATCAATCATCTCCTCTGCCATCGCCCGCTGCTCAGTTTGTGCATTCTGCTGACGGCGCTGAGAGAAGTTCACTATCTACTCTACGTGTGGGTGCTAATGACAATATTAATTGTATGACTGCAAATAATGAACCTGTGCATTTTGCTGAAATCGCTGAGACAAATACACTACCTACTCTACCTGAGGGTGTTAATAGCAATTCTGCTTGTGTTACTACAAATAATGATGCTGTTAACTCTAATGGTGTTATCTCTCAAACGTTTGCTGATGCCGCTGCCTCTGCTGCTGAACGTTTTTCATCGAATGCTGTCGGTATACAGGGACAGAGAGAAACTGCGTTTAAAACAATTGTTGATAAGTCATATAATGTTGTCAGTGGTACTAATGCTAATTCTGATTTGGATGTTTTCGTGCGATACAGATGGCTTCACTTTTCTTCTTTTAGGCCGTCTGTTAAAGAGGATAACATTATTCATTATATTTCTCAACATACCAACATCGATCCATCAAGAATTGCTTGCTTTGCATTAAACAAAAGGGATGCTGATTTTAACTCTCTTGTAAGAGTTTCTTTCAAATTACGTGTCTTATCTACTGACTAAAATAAGGTTTTTGATGCTTCTCTGTGGCCAACAAATGTCTCTGTTAGACCTTTTAGGTTTTTTCCAAAGCGGGACCAAAATACGCAGGAAACTTAGATTCAATTGAAACCCTACAAGTTAGTCATAATAAGCGAATTCGTAATATGCATCTTAATCAAAACCTCAAAATTTATTATCAAAATATGTCTGGTATGAGAACAAAAGCTAATTCTATTTTTGCTGCTACATCTCAATGTGATTATGACGTCATCGTGTTGGTAGAGACATGGCTTAATGCTGATTTCTGCAGTGAAGAGTTCTTTAATAGAAGCTTTTATTCTGTTTTTCGAAGAGACAGAGATGGTGTGGCAACGAATACTACACTGAAATAAAAAGGTTGAAAGTGCACATTGAAAGTAACATATCAAAACCACTTTCAAATCGATTATGGTAATACTGTAAATATTACAGTATTTACTGTAAAATTGGCAGTAAAAACAAGTGATTTTGAAAATATGATAGTGTCCACTTTCAAATTTACAGTAATTCATGTCTATATGATAGTGTCCACTTTCAAATTTACAGTAATTCATGTCAATATGATAGTATATTCGAAGAATGATAGGGGGTCACTTTCAAAATTGATATTACCCACTGTTGGACGAAAAATGATAGGGTTTACTGTTAATTTGACGGCCGTTTCTTGTAGATTTTTTTTTCAGTGTACGCGTGGAGGGGGTGTTTTGATAGCAGTAAAGTCTATTCTATGTGCTGCTGCAGTAACTTTAAGTAATACTGATTCCTGTATTGAGCAATTATGTGTGTCAATTTCGAGTGGTGATGATTTGCTTTTCATTTGTGTTTCTTATATTCCTCCTAATAGCTCTGATAGTTTGTATTTTTATCATATTGATAATATTTTAAATTTAAATCTCCCGATTGATAATGCGCAACTTTGTGTTTTGGGTGATTTTAATTTGAATAAAATTGCTTGGTCTACTATTGCTGATGAAGATATGCTTATTCCAAGTAATGTGAATAGTTGTAGTGAAATATGCGTAAGTGATGGGTTATTTGGTATACAATTAATGCAAATTAATGGCTTTCTGAATGAGTTGAGCAGGATTTTGGATCTTATTTTCATTAGTCCTGATCTAAAATTTCAATTGTGTAAATCCGTGGTTCCTTTATCTGTAACTGATAAACACCACATTCCACTTATCTTGGAACTTGAGTTTTATAAATATCCAAATCTTTGCCCTGACTTGATGCTTAAATTCGATTACTCGCGGTATAATTTTGATCTTGTT
Source organism: Campiglossa producta (assembly GCA_964058755.1). Lineage (NCBI taxonomy): Eukaryota > Metazoa > Arthropoda > Insecta > Diptera > Tephritidae > Campiglossa > Campiglossa producta. The sequence continues at coordinate 56,433,883 of CAXKVI010000004.1, read as the reverse complement.
AATGATCTAGTATTAATTGAGAATTGGCCAACCTTATTTACAGATCGGTCTCTAACTGATTGTTTTGGCATTTTTAAGAGTAAAATAAGTTGTATATCTTTCGGAAATATTTCACGTTTATCGCCAAGGGTCCATAAACTACCCTGGCATAATCGGAGCTTAAAAAAATTAAAGAATCTTCGTAACAAATTTCATAAGGTTTTTAAATGTTCTGGCAATTTGCAACACAAAGTTATGTATGAGAAATATTTGACTGAGTTTAACTGTCTAAATAAATTTCTTTACAAAAATTATTTACTCGGGTTTGAAATGAATATTAAATCTAATCCCAAGGCTTTTTGGAGTTTTGTAAATTCAAAACGTTCTTCGTCAGTTATTCCGTCCATAGTGTCTTATAATGGAATGAGTGCAAGCACAGCTAATGAAAGGGCAAATCTGTTTGCTGAATTTTTTAAATCTAATTTTGTTGATAATGGTGTTCAGAGTGATATTTCTAGTGTTGGGCAATTAGCTTCTTCGCTTGATTTTGGCTCCCTAGTTTTAACTGAGGACGACATTTTCGCAGCTATTAAAGACCTAAAATGCTCCAAGCAATTAGATGCTCATAATATCTCTGCTTTTTTTCTCAAACAATGCACGTCATCTATAGTGCATCCGCTACTTTTGTTGTTTAACTTGTCTCTTAGGTCAGGTTATTTTTTGGACGAATGGAAAGTGACCTCTGTTACTCCAGTTTTCAAGAGTGGAAGTAAGAATCTGGTTTCAAACTATCGTCCTATCTCAAAAATTACTAATATTGCTAAATTATTTGAAAAAATCATTAGCTCTAAAATATCATTTGCCTTATATTTCGATATCTCAGCATGGTTTTATACCGGGCAGATCTACGGTCACTAATTTAACTGTTTTCTCAAATTTTTGTATCTCTGCCTTTGTGGACGGCTTTCAGGTAGATACAATCTATACTGATTTGTCAAAAGCATTTCATAGAGTGTCTCACGACTTATTAATTAGGTAGGTAGGTAGAAGTGGCTGCCGCAAAGGCACACCTAGGCCAGTAATAAAAGGCCCGTTGTGATACCACCAAACACTAGGAAAGTCAGTCCCGGGGCCCGGCCATATGGAAAATCCCAGTGCTGTCGGGACCCTCCATATAGCCGAAACCCGGGACTGACACTCCTAACCGACACCGCTACCCCTCCTCGAACCATTTTGATAACTTGATGAAGGCCATCAATTAATTATTAATTAAAAAACTTCAAAATTTTGGCTTTCATTCTACTTTCTTGGCTTGGGTAAAATCATATCTAATAGATAGAATTAACTATGTTGTTGTTGATGGTGTAAAATCTTTTTCATATAGAGCTACCTCTGGGGTTTCTCAAGGTAGTATCCTTGGTCCTCTATTTTTTACTATTTTCATTAATGATTGCTCTGAATGTTTTTCCTTGTGTGAACATCTACTTTATGCCAATGATTTAAAAATTTTTAAAAAGATTACAAGCTGCTCTGATATGGAAATTATGCAAAATGAGGTTAACAAGTTCCAGGAATGGTGTGATCGAAATTTGCTAATGATCAATATCGATAAATGCTGCTCGGTCACCTTCAACAAAATTAGATTTCCACTCATATCTTCGTATTCTATTTCTGGTTCTGTCCTCAGTTCTAGTTATAAAATCAAAGACCTTGGGGTTGTTTTTGATTCGAATTTCACTTTTATTGAGCACCTGAATTACATCATACCTAAAGCATATTCCTCTTTAGCTTTCATTAGACGAAATAGTTCAGAATTTAAGGATCCTTATACTAAAAAATTACTGTTTAGTACATTTGTTCGGTCCAAATTGGAATATGCTTCTATAATCTGGAATCCGTTTTATGAAGTGCATTCCAATAGACTTGAACGTATACAAAAAAAAGTTTCTAAAATTTGCATTATCCAGCGTTAGTTTGATATGCCTATTCCGTCTTATGTTCCGCGGTGCAGACTGACCAGTCTGCATACTCTATACTATTGATTGCCCGTTTTTATTGCGTTGTATTGTTCCCGCTAGAAACTTGCGGCATCATGATTTTTTTGAACCAATTATCAGGCTACTAGCGGAATTTAATATGTTATGTAGAGAAATAAATTTAGATATATTTGAAAATCGCAATGTATTTAAAGAAAATCTTTGTTTGTACTATTTTTAATATAATTATAACCTATGTACGTCTTAGTCTGTAAGGTTTGTAAACCATAGACTTAATAAATAAATAAATAAAAATTGTGAAATTTAGACGTCTCAGCTTTCTTCATTTTTCGGCAACAAAACAAAGGTTTTTAATCGTTTTTTTTTTTTATAAATGCTACAGAGAAGGTCCAAGAAAGTATATTCTACAGAATAGAAATAGGTTCAGCCGTTTATTTATAGATTACCTATTTCCTATACAAAATTTTAAAATTTAGACTTCTCAGCTTTCTTCATTTTTCTGCAACAAAACAAAAGGTTTTTAATCGGTTTTTTTAATAAACCTGCTACAGAGAAGCCCCAAGTAAATACATTTTAAAGAAATCGGTTCAGCCGTTTAGACAGAAACCGCGGTCATACGGAGTACTTTTCATTTTTATATACATAGAAGAAGAAGATTACCTATTTCCTATACAAAATTGTGAAATTTAGACGTCTTAGCTTTCTTCATTTTTCGACAACAAAACAAAAGGTTTTTAATTCTTTTTTTATAAAGTAAAGTACATTTTACAGAATAGAAATCGGTTTAGCTGTTAAGGCAGGCAACGCCACACTGCGCCTAAACTGACACCAAGAACTGAAAATGCCACATCGTCTGGGATGCTGTCCTGATCACAAACTACTTTTTTTTTAATCCTAGCTGCTCCTGTTTGGAAAATATGCACTTTTTTTTTGCATTTTTATAGCATATATCAAATTGCACCTAAAGGATTAATTGGAAAGAAACAAATCAGCCAAAAACTAGAAATGCCATTCGTTGGCAATGTCATCCAGTTGAAAATACCGTTTGGTTTGAGATCTTAGCTACCATCCTTTAGAAAATATGCACACTTTTTGCATTTTTGTTCATATATCCCTACTTCAGTGCAGTTCCATTACAGGTTATGATCACTACCTCGAATTTACATAATTTTTTTTTTACATAATGTCAGAGAATATGTTTATCTATATTTCTACATATTAATTTTTCTTTATGTATACATAAGTTCGTATATATATCATTTTATATACTAACCCGGTGCTGGGATTCGAAGTACTTCGAATAGACCTCAAACTGGAATGTACAAAAAAAGATTTAGTTTCCATAGCAACCAAGAAAATCGCGTGATTTTTTCTACTTTTGTAACAAAACCCGTATTTTAGCCTCGATTTTCTTAGTTGCTATGGAAACTAAATCTTTTTGTGTACCTTCCAGTTTGAGGTCTATTCGAAGTACTTCAAATCCCAGTACCGATTAAAGATCTGCGCAACACGGGCTTTGCGGTGATGATATATGTTTGAAAAATTTTCCTATCGGGTTTTAGTATATAAAATGATATTTGGCTGATTCCTTGTAAACTGATATATTTGTGTTCACCGACTTTAATGTCAAAAACAAACCGACATTTTTTTAATATAAATGAGTTGCAAAATTGAATCATGTCATAGCTTGGATTACTTTTAAACACACAAAAAAGAAAAAAAATTCACAATTTATAGGGTCCCTTTGTTGAGGTCAGGTAGATTCATTGGCATTATTGCTATAAATTGTGATCAAAACAAAATTTGCATAAGTAAGCTTTGAAAGAAGATAAAGAGCGTAACAATATGCCACAATTGTTTTTAAAACAATTTGCTTGACTAGGGTCCTATAGAGGACTAAAATTTGTTCTCCAGTTTCGTAAAAAATCAAAAAATGGTGGTCACAGTGGTCGTGTGCGAATATTAATTCTCATATAATGTTGATTTTTTTGCCACATGGTCAGTCTAATGTCAACATCAAACTGTGCTAGAGCAGGTTCCATTTCGAAGACGGGTAGGGAAGATTTTGCGCTTAATATATGTGTCACACTTTCTCATGTCACAACTTTACCACAGCTTTTCTTCTAAACTAGGTGTAAATTTTTCTTGAAAATTAGAACACATATAGACCTTGGTGGCATACATCTAATTTCTAATGGAAGTCCAAAAATATTAAGCCATTTTAAAATGAGAATAGATTAAACATAAAATGTCACAACTCTAAAATTTCACAACTTTGTATTCTACTGGTTTTGATACAGTATATATAAAACTAGCAGACCAAACACTAATTTTCTTTCATTTATAAAATGTGACTGGCCCTCCTCATTTCAGCTCCACAGCCTTTTTCCCGTCCACTCCCCCTTCATCATTTTCATATTATTTTCTATTTTCATATGGTTTTTCTAACTGTCATCCATCCCTTTCTCAATCCTACTCCCAAAATAAATTGAAATTACTCCCCTTTAAAAATCTCATCAACTACCTTCTAGCTCCACTTCTGGTCCACGTGTTGATCAATATCTAGAAACCATGATCTTATATGGGAAAAATACTAAAACATCTTATTTCACCACCTTTCATACTCATATCACACCATTACCATCGAGGGCCCTCCTGGTTAACATTTTAATCAATATCTCGAAAACGGGGTCTCATATTTGATTGAAAACTACACCATTTTAAAACACTTTCATTTGATGCCCATATTGAACGAACATTTAACAGAGTTAACCTTTTCAAATGCCTTTATTTTTTTATCGTATAACCATCTCGAGGTGATATAAAATCTCGCTTCCAAATTTAATTTTATTATGTCCAGTCGTTATCAAAATAAATGCTAGCATAGATGAAGCAAAGTCCAAATGAAACATGTGGCCTTACCCTTTCATTTGATACCAATTTTGTGCGAATAATCGAAAGTTTACGCGCAACGACATTTCGAACGATAAATCTGTTATCGATAAATATAACGAAATGAATAAGAGTCCAAATGAAAGCTGTGGTCTTCCCCATTCGTTTGATACCAATTTTGTGCGAATATTACAAAGTTTACCCGAAACCACATCTTGACCGATAACTCTGTTATCGATAAATATATTGAAATAAAACAGAGACCAAATGAAAGCTGTGGTCTTCTCCTGTCGTTAGATACCAATTTTGTGCGAGTATTCCAAAGTATACCCGAAACCACATTTTGACCGATAACTCTGTTATCGATAAATATATCGAAATGAACCAAAGTCCAAATGAAAGCTGTGATCTTTCCTATTCGTTCGATACCAACTTTGTGCGAATATTCCCAAGTTTACCCGAAACCACATTTTGACCGATAACTCTGTTATCGATAAATATATTGAAATGAACCAAAGTCCAAATGAAAGCTGTGGTTTGCCCTATTCGTTTGATACCAGTTTTGTGCAAATATTCCAAAGTTTACCCGAAACCACATTTTGACCGATAACTCTGTTATCGATAAATATATCGAAATGAACCAAAGTCCAAATGAAAGCTGTGATCCGCCCCATTCGTTTGATACCAATTTTGAGCGAATATTCCTAAGTTACCGTAAAACTACATTTTGACCGATAACTCTGTTATCGATAAATATATCGAAATGAATCAAAGTCCAAATGAAAGCTGTGGTCTGCGCTATTTTGTGCAAATATTCCAAAGTTTACTAACTATGTTATCGATAAATATATCGAAATTTCATGACGCCTGTTGCAGACTTTATACTCCTAAGAATTTGTCTGCAAAATTTCGTAAACATCGGGGCATTGGTTCAGACGTTAAAGAACCACATACATCCGCAGTCAGTCAAAAACTTACGTTTTTATATATTAGTAAGATGAAACACCATGAGATATTTATCACCATTTATAGTTTGTGTTAGTGAAAATAGTGATTTGTTACCAGAAAATAATGGTGAACCTTCACATAAAACCCGCTGGTAAACTGACGAAGCAGCAAATCCAAGCAGCAAATCCAACTTAAATTTTACCAAAATTCCGAGAAATTTCTATAAACGCAAAACTATTCATCCCATTAATGTCCGATATCGAGACTGCGATCAAACATTTTTTTTTTGATACCATTAATTAATAAATTTTTGGTTAAATATTTATTTAAACACAAAAAATTAAAAAAAAAAAAATATTGTTTCAATTTCCAGCAAATAGGTGTTCTGATAAGGGTTTAATGGGCACTCTAAATATGAAACTGAATAATTTACTTGCGTTCATAGCAGTTTATGTCATACTTGTAGCAAAGCTACATATATGTTTTCGATACTTAAAATGCCCTTTTCGATATTTGAAGAAGTGTACTCGTATGGGTACAGTGGGCGTTAATGGGTTAAGTTGTAGCGCACTGCGAATTAAGGGTCAAATATATAAAGTTTGTTTACCTCGCCTGACATTTGCAACCTCAAAACTTTGCGCTCAACTTCAGAGGTATGCTACAATGAACGCTTTGACGCTTCTCTTTTATACATTTGTTTTCGTTATTTATTTCTTTGCATTGAGAGTGCTTTGGTAAATTTATTAATTTAATAGAGAAAAAATGAATTAATTATCATTTCCTCCTAATTTTAATTCTTAAATTAAAGCAAAGTCATCAACCTCTTATTGTCAAAGCAAACAAAGCAAGCAAAATTTGAGAGTTTGATAAATTTCAACCTTGCTTCAACTTTGAGGTTTCCCGTTTGCCATGTTTCGTTGAAACACGTATGTATATTGAACTTATCTGTCAAAGGCAGAGCCCGAGGTAAAGTTGAAATAAAGTTTTATGTAGTTGACCCTTTAGGGGCTATTTCTTATACCCCATTTACTCTGTATACACTTTCAAAAGCCATTTCGTAACATTAACATTTCTCAAAAAGTCGATTTAAAATATATCAGGAATCAGCCATATATACGAATTTATGTATACATATATACAATTAATATGTAGAAATATAGATACATATATGGTTGATTCCTTGGAAACTGATTTATTTCACATCGACTTTTTGTGAAATACATACAATAATAACAATAAAACGCACACTCCTTTTAGTCACTTAATGATTTTTAATTTTATTATCCAAAATAATAAAACAATACAATTGTTTCGACACTCGCGTAGTGCACCGAAAGAAAAGTCGCTTGTAAAACTAACATTTCTGCTTTATCAATTTTACATTTCAGCAAAAAATGTCGTATTAATATTGAAAATTATCAAATAAACAGGGTTCACGTTAAATTGATACGAAAGTTGCTGAATCAACAATTGCATGTATGACATTGTCATATCAATTTCTCATGTTAATAATACAGTACTTCGAAAAGTTTTATTTAACATTAAAAATTATGTAAACGACCGGTTTCACGTCAAATTGATAAAAAACTTGTTGAGCCTACGTAGTACGCCATATCACTTTCATATCAATTTCTCATGTTAATATACATTTCGACAACATATTGATATAAAAACTGCCAATCTCACATTTGTATAACATTCTCATGTTAAAACGGCATAAACCACGCTGCAGTTGACATTTATCACATTCATAACACATTTCGAAAACCTGCTTCACGTAAAAATCCTATGATTGTAATACTAACATTTGCAAAACTATCTCATGTTAAAATTACGTAAATTGACATGTTTCATGTTTATAACAAATTTTGACAACATGTTTCAAGTAGCACGTTAGCATTTGTGTAGCTGTTTCATTCTAAAATGAAATAAATCGCGCTGCAGATGACAATCAAGTTCGGTCGTTGTAAAATAATTTATTAACAAAAATAGTTAGCAGAAAACCAACTGTGAGAATTAAACGTAAACAAAGAGAATATATCAACAAGAGCCACCACTCGTTATGAAAGCAACGAATGGGTGATGAATGTTGTTTATTTGTGGAGAGCATTTCACCGAAAATGAAGGCCGCCGGCCAGCATATGGTTTATGAAGCATCGCCTGTAGGAATTGGTGCTAATGGAGAAAATTCATATGTGCTACATTTACGAAGGAGCAACTGTAATAAATAAGAACTTTTAGTTCCTGCGTAATGCAAAATAAAAATACAGTTTGCCGAGAAACTTCTTTTATGTGCTTCTAAAAATGTTAAGTTTGTCACCTTATCAAATGTATTACATTTATTACATTAAATATGTACCTATGTATTTAAAAAAAAGTTAATAAATTGACCAAAAATAATATCATTTCGATGTGCTTATCATTAATTTTATTTGTAGCTTCAACGTTATTCTCACGTAAGTATCAGTATTACATACTCTCACGTAAATATACATCATGGTCATGTTTATTTTACGTTTTTCCTGTAGGTACATACATTTCATGTCAATTATACATGAGTATCCCTTCAATAATACATAATCGTCATGTCAACTTTACGTCTTTCCTGTACGTTTTTACGTTTTATGTCAATTGTACATGAGAATGCCGTCGTTAATACATGATAGTCATGTCAATTATACATGAGGATGCCTTCAATAATACATGATGGTCATGTTTATTTGATGTTTTTCCTGTACGTTTTTACGTTTTTTTTTGTGCATATCCATTTCATGTAGAAATGATATTTTCGAAATTGTAAAATTTACCTTTTTTCAGTTGCATTTGGTAAACAAAAACTGTTAATTTTACGGCGGTTTTTGATATTTTTTTCTTTCGGTGTGCCTTCTTCAGTTATAGCGTTCAACTAGGCATTGCCTAATAGAGCTGCAAAACTATCGATAGTGGCGCCATTCGATATTTTCGATAGTGGGAAAAATACTATCGATAGTTTTGAAACTATCGTATACTATCGTATTTCAAATGTAGCGGAACTTCAACTCCGAACAAAATGTGCTTAATATATAGACCGTTAAAGTTTAAAATTGTACAGGGGAAACAAAAAAACAAATTAACATTGACACCAAGCAGATATAGCTTCAAATAATCCAAAAAAAAAAGAATGTACATGAAACTAACAAAAAGACAATTTCAAAGCGGAATTCAATGAGTACTTTTATTTTCGAGGTAAAGGAACAATTAAACAAAACAATAAAATGATTCTAGAACAAATTCACTTTGTGAAGACACTTACAAATAATTCATTTGAGATCGTTTGCTATTACATATTTGTATCCTGTACATAGCAATTTTGTATTACCATAGGTTATTCATTAACCCAAAAGTTCTTATTCATAAATATGAGCATATCTACATTACAGTATTTCAATTAAATCTTTTAATATATGTATGTCATCCACGGCCAGGGGAGGTGGCGCTTTTGACGTGGTAAGGAGTACTGCAGATATGGCATCATTTGTCAACACAACTCTTTCAATCATGTGGTACGCGCTATTCCAACGAGTTGTTTAAGGCTATACACCTTTTCACTTTTTTGTGCAAGTTTGAATTTTTCATAAGCAATGGTGCTGCTTTTGAAGTATGCCACAATGCGTTTGCATTTTGCTAAAATATCTTGTATTTTGTCCAGCGACAAACAGTCCTGAACAACTAGATTTAGAGAATGTGTGAAGCACGGCAGGTTTCCTTTTTCCAACAATTCGCAGGCTTTCAGCATAGATGATGCATTTTCTGTTACAATTGCAGTTACTTTTTTCATAATTTGCCACTCGTCGAAAACAGCACGCAAAGATGATGAAATATTTGCGGCGGAGTGATTGGTCTCAACCAAGAGCTTTTTGGTTGATAGTACGGCTGTACGCAATTTAAAATCCTTTGTCACTTTATACATGTAACCGTCAAATATCCTTCATTAGCTCGCGAAGTCCAACAATCCATGGTTATAGCACAATACTCTATATCATTTAAAATTGCCTGCAATTTTATTTTCATATCACAAAACAGTTTGCCCATGTGCACAAACTGTAACGTGGTACGACACGGCAATTCGTAACGAGGATCTAGTGCTTTGACTAAGGTTCCGAAGCCTTTGTCTTCAACAACGGATAGTGGTCGCAAATCTGCTGCAATGTAATTAACCACAGCCTCATCAAGGAATTTTTTCCGTGCAGACGTCGACTCATATGTTTCAGTTTTGTTAAAAAACTTATCAATTGTAAGAGTAGGTTTATCAATTTCGCGATAATTTGGATGAAAACGCTTCAGATGGTCAAAAAGATTGCTAGTATTACCGCTGGTTTTGTAAATTTTCCCACATAAGCGACATTTGGCTTCTTTTTGGTTTTGAGATTTATCGAAGAATAACCAAACGTCGGAGTGTCCCTTTTTAGTTCTTTTCGAGAGTTTGTGCATAGAATCTGAGCCGCTGTCACTGTCGCTTATTATATATTCCTCCCCAGAATCTGTAAATATACATACATATTTGCATACAATAACAAGGTTCAAAGACTCTTGTGCTATTTTTGCACATACATACGCCTTTTATGCGAAATAATACTTACTCATTGTTTTTTATATGCCGAAAAATAATTCTTCGAATTATTTTCTTCACAACACAGCGCCAGTTAATATTATAAAGATCACAAATTTTCAATGCACTGGCACTATCGAAACTATCGACTATCGCAAAAAAACAATCGATATATCGCAAAAAAAAACAATCGATACTATCGAAATGACCATCGATAGTTTTGCAGCTCTATAGCCTAACATAAAATAGTACAACAAATAATAACACAATAATACAATAAAAAGCAATGAGAGAATTAGCAAAAAATTATTTCTTTCATAATTATAAAAACAAAATATACTCAAGTTTATTGGAAAGCTGTAAAGAGGCTTGAGTGCAGTGGACCAATATCCCTATTAACGTTTTTATTTATATAAATATGTAGGGATTCTAAAATATTTGATTCGGATTTAATTAATTTGAAATCGTCTTCATATGTCGCATGTTTTTTCTCGACAGCATGTTCGGCTATTCCACTTTTTGGTTCGATGTTTTTAATGTATTTGAGATGTTCGTTCATCCGTGTGGGTATAGTGCGCGTTGACTGCCCTATATATATAGCCCCGCAAATCTCTCCGTCGTCATTTAAATTAGAGCACGTCATTGAATAAACTCCCGGTTTATCCAAACTGTGACGCTTGTCTTTCGTAGATTTAAGCAAAGATTTCATTTTATTATTACTTTTTGGGACAACTTTTATGTTAAATTTATTGAAAAGTGTTTTTAATATCTTTAAAATAATGTTCATCGTACGTAATGCTACAAAAACGATATTCCTCTTTTTTACCCACTGTGTCAAAAAATGATCTGTTTTCTCTTCTTGCTTTTTTAATTTGGTGCTTTCTTATTAGTTTTTGGATGCTGTTGGGGCAATACCCATTAATTTCAGCGATGTTGATTATTTTCTATTTTTCTCTTTCAAATGTGCTACAGCTGAGCGGAACGTTTACAAGACGGTGAGCCATAGAGTTAAATGCCGCTAGTTTGTGGAAGTTGTGGTGGTTGGATTCTATAGGGATGAACCGATCAGTTGATGTCGGTTTTCGATAAATATCGAATTCGATAACTCCATTATCGTTATGTATTAATTTCTGATCCAAAAAGGGCAATTCCATATTTTCTTCACACTCATAAGTGAACTGGATAGTACTATTAATAGAATTAAATAAATCAAGCGTGTTTTCTACTTTATCTTTTTCAATAATGATCACGCAATCATACACATATCGGCAACAGAATCGTGGTAACAACGAACTTTTGATTAATTGGGTTTCAATCGTATTCATATACAAATTGCATAAAAATGGGCTTATATTTAGACCCATAGGCAATCCCTCAGTTTGCTCAAAAAATTCACCTCTTAACTGGAAGTATGATTGATTGACACATAGTGAAGTTAAATCAAATAATGCATTGGAGACCGTCGAATTCAAATCTTGTTTGTCGAGCCAAAAACGTAGCGCGTCCAAGGCTCCCTTTTTGGCACGCTTGAAAAATACGAGCTAATATCGAATGAAGCAAAACATTCGTTCGGATTCAGCCAAACATCTTTGATTCTAGAAATCAATTCTTATGAATTTTTAATAGAAAATTGATCAAAGCTCTTAAGCGCGTTGAAGAATTTACTCAACCATCTGGCAATATTGGATATCGGAGAAGTGTACCCAACAATGATCGGTCTTGTTGCCGGGTTTATGCGCTTTATATAGACCATAAAGACATGGGACCCGAACAAACGATTTATGCATGTTGATGTCCAACGACGGCCAAACAAATCAGCATACATTTTTCGTCTTTTTTCATTTTAGGGAGGGGATTTTGTACTTTTACATAATTACCTTCCTCAATCAGAGCGTGCATTACATTGTTGTAATCATCCTCATTCAACACTACAACACAGTTTCCTTTGTCAGACTTTGTTATATACACATTTTTTCGGTTAAGCGTCTTTACGGCGCTATGTAAATCATCGGAATTTTTATGTTTGTGAACGCTCGGTTTTGATGTTAAAACTTGTTTTAAGCTAAACCGCGAATTCTCCACCTCGTCGGGTTCTACTCTTCCGAGTTCTAACTCAGAGTCGACAATTATCTCTTGTAAAGGAGGACTTTTGTTAGGTAACGCGAAGTTCAGACCTTTATTTAAAAGTATAATTTCATTATTGTCAAGAACCACATCTGACTTGTTTATAATAAGGTCAGGTATAAACTTGCTAATTCCAAATAACGGATGAAAGCTTGCTCGATAACGATTTATGTAATTTGTACGCGAGTAGCTCGCAAGAGGATAACTGAGCGTGTTTTTCTTTTAGCGTTTGACATAGCCAATAATGTTTTGCTTTTTTAATAGATGATTTTCCAATTTGGCACTTTGATTTGCATTTGAAAGAAAAATCGATAAATTTTGGTATCACTTTTTTGTTTTTACAATTCGATAAAAATTACACATCCGCTTTAAGACAGGTTTTTTTTTTGCAAAGAGCAGGTAGTCTGAAGGAGAGCTCAAGTTCCAGATCCCTTGAATAAACCCCTCCTCCAACTCTGTCGTCTAGCTTCGAGCCGTCGGTGTAAACAGAAAATCCCTGGAGTTGTTGGGATTTTCCACATAGATTAATCCCGGGACTGAGACTCCTAAACCGACACTGTTACTCCTCCTCGAACCACTTAGATGACTATGAAAGCCATTAAGTCTTTCATGTCCAGCTCCGCGATCTGGCGTAGGCTATCCAGGAAGGGAACTCCCAGATGAGGTGCTTCACCGTTTCCTCTTCCTAATAAGGAGATTTCTCTCCTTCTTAGGGCGTGAATCTCTCTAGATCTTTTATGATCCCATTTTGGCCAGGTTTTTTTTTGGATATCCGGCATCTTTCGTTGGCTTGACGGAGTGCGTACTCCTTCAGCATTAGCTTGCATGTGGCAAACGGCATACCTAAGCTCTCTTTATCCCAAAGAACCTGCTTGGTAGTGCCCTGCCTGGCCAGTTCGTCTGCCTTACAGTTTCCCTTAATGTCCCTGTGTCCCGGACCCATGTGAGGTTCACCCGGTTCTGTTGGACCATCTCTTTAAGAGATCGACGACAGCTGAGCGTCAGTTCAGAGTTGAAAGAGTAAGAGCCGAGAGCTTTGATGGCCGCCTGGCTGTCGCTGGAAATAACGATATCCTCGCAGATAGCGCGTTTACTTATCAAGATTGCTGAGACTTCAGCCTGGAAGACGCTGGAATGATCAGGTAGTCTGAAGGAGAGCTTAAGTTCCAGATCCCTTGAATAAACCCCTCCTCCCTTGAATAAACCCCTCCTCCCCTGCCGTCTAGCTTCGAGCCGTCGGTGTAAACAGAAATGCCACCATTAGTAGCGGGGCAACCGTCCTATCCCATTCCTCCCTGCCGGGAATGTTCGCTTTGCCGCACATCTATGCTCAGAGGGAGTAAACTGTATGATCCCAGAATACTAATACTGGAGTGTCCAGTTGTACTTGCGCCCCAGCCAGACGTTTCCTCTAGGTGCAGAGTCGCTGCCGCTGCTGTCCGTTACGCTTCCACATCGAGTGGCAAAATGCCTAGAATGGCCTGGAGAGCTTCGTTGGGCGTTGTTCCTAGCGCGCCGCTAATACAGATCATGCCAGATCTGTGGACTTTACCTAACAGATTCAGGTTTGTGGCCTTGCTCAGCGCAGGCCACCACACCACGACTCCATATAGCATGATAGATCGGATAATTGCAGTGTAAATCCATCTGCATATTTTGGGGCTGAGACCAGTGTTTGGACTTCTACCACTTTAGTGGGAGATCTACCACTTTTTTGAGTGTCTACCACTTCTACCACGGATGCTTAAAAATCTACCACCTTTTTATAGCTATAAAAAAACTTAAATTGCTTACAAAAAAGTATCCATAGTCATAGAAAAGTCAAACAGTTGAAAGAAAGTTTTTGGTAGTACATACATGCTCTTCTCACAAACTTTGTTTTTGGTACCATTTACAAAGAGGGCAACTTTTCTTCGAAAATTCCGAGATTGCTGTCAAAAGGCGAATCTTGGTCCCAGTACCGGCGCTTCAATAAGGGATCCGTCATCTTTTTCTGATATTATAATTTTTGTCTACCTTTTACCGAAAAATTTTGTTTATGCGTTTTATTCAAAATTGTATGCATTTTCCTATCACTTGCATGAAAAATATGTGTCCTTTTTTATTCCCAGCCTTTCATATTTCCTCACAGATTTAAAACGTTTAATTTTCGGATTATTGATACTCGGGTTTTTAGACACCAAACTTGACAAATTAGGCAGTCTTGAAAAATGGCACCCTTTGTTTAATAAGTGCAGACTTTGGGCAATTGAAGGGAAAGCATTTTTATTGAATAAATAGCAGTATTTTAGTTAAATGAAAATCTTTTTGCTTAAATCTACCACTTATTTTTGAAATTTCTACCACCAAATAATAATATTCAAGTCCGAACACTGGCTGAGACGCCAAATTTTTGCCAATGGCTCTTTTGCACGTGTAAAGTGCAACACACGCCTTCCTTTGGCGCTGAAGAATTTTATCCTTCCTGTCCAGAACTGTGCCCAAGAATTTGTCTTTATCAGCCAAGTTCAGACTCACGCCATTAAGTTCTGGTAGGTCCAGCGGTGGTATTTTGTAACGGTTGGTGTAAAGAACGAGTTCCACGTTTCTCGGGTTGATACTAAGTCCGCAACGAGAGGACCATGACGATACTTCTCTCAGTGCTACTTGCATCAAGTCACACAGAGTTTGTGGGACTTTGCCCCTGTATGCAATGTCTAAATCGTCTGCATAGCCACTATCTTCCCGCCCCCTCAGCATGTGTTTCGTAGCAACGAGTTGAGAGTGAGGTTCCATAGAAATGGAGAGAGAACACCACTCTGAGGCGTTCCCCTTGTGACGTAGCATGACAAATCAACCGTACCAAGTAATGAAGATATTTACCTTCCCCGTAGTAGTTGACGGACCGTGGCGTTTCTTCAGGAGCACGGAATGTAGTTGAGAGTCAGGCAGGCTGTATAGAGAAATAATATCCATTTGGCTGATGTCTCCCGCCTTAAACTGTTCAAAGCTCTTAACTGCCTGCCTTACCCTTTCCTCCGTGATGGGTATATTTACTGTCAGGTTTGTTGCAGGTGCTGCCGGTGCATTATGCAAGTTACCCGGAAAATGTGTGTTCAAGAGCAGCTCAAGGGTTTCGTTTTCCGTGATGGTCCAGGATCCGTCAGGCTTCTGCAAATAGCTGAAGGCTGTTTGAGTTTTCGAGAGAACTGGTCTAAGTCGAGCTGTGTCGTCGATATTTTCGACCCCAGTGCAGAAATTTCTCCACGAGGTTCCCTTTGCCTGTCTCAGTAATTTTTTGTAGGCCCTTAGTTTAACTTTGTATTCGAGCTATTGAGGCTCCGTGTCGAGGCTTTTAGCCTTATTAATTGTTTCCTGCAGGTTTTACGGAGCGAGTCCAGTTCGTAGGTCCTCCAATGTGGCCTATGTTTACCGCGTGGGTTTGGCACTGGACAAGCTTGCTCTAGGGAATTTGAGAGCGCCGTGGTGCATGTCGTTACTAGATCCTCCAGGTCCTCAACTGATGAGGGGGCTTGTGGGGGTAGTACTGGTAGGTCTCTGGCTAATATTTCATTGTGTAGCTGCCAGTTGGTATTGCGTGGTTTGCTCTTCATAATAGGTTGCTCTACACGAAAGTCTTAAACTATTTCTTTATATCGGTGGTCGGAGAATGAATGTTCTTCAAGAATACGCCATTTTCTAACCCTTCACTACAAATAGTGAGGTCTATGACTTCCCTTCGGGTTTTAGTGATAAAAGTAGGCCGCTACCCACGTTGCAAACTTGGTTGTTAATAGGTAGTCAAACAGAGAATCGCCCCTGGCATTGATATCGGAGCTTCCCCATTGGACGTGATGAGCATTAGCGTCCGCTCCTATAATAAGATGACCCGTATACAAATTTGACACCAGATCTCTCACCTCCCTTTGTGGTGGAGGTTCTTCGGCGTCGTAAGGCATATAGACCGACGCCATAGTCAGGCTGGTACTGCCGTCTGTTAAACTGGCAGCGATAATGTCACCATTGGTATAGTTTGGTAGAAGAAAGGTGTTGAGGTCAGACTTAACCAAAATACAGGTTCTGACTTTAGAAACAAACTGATAACGTCATTCGCAGCCGGCTATAAATATGCAATAATCCCGAAATGCCAAAAATTCACAAATGACATTCGTATTCTGAGGTAGCGATATATAGATTATGCAACATTGTTTGATGTCTCAGCTTCCTTAATTTTTCGGCAACAAAAACAAAAGGTTTTTAATCGGTTTTCCTATTTTTATCCCTATTTCTATCCGTATCCCTATTCCTATTTCTATTCCTATCCCTATTCCTATCCCTCTCCCTCTCCCTCTCCCTCTCCCTCTCCCTCTCCCTCTCCCTCTCCCTCTCCCTCTCCCTCTCCCTCTCCCTCTCCCTCTCCCTCTCCCTCTCCCTCTCCCTCTCCCTCTCCCTCTCCCTCTCCCTCTCCCTCTCCCTCTCCCTCTCCCTCTCCCTCTCCCTCTCCCTCTCCCTCTCCCTCTCCCTCTCCCTCTCCCTCTCCCTCTCCCTCTCCCTCTCCCTCTCCCTCTCCCTCTCCCTCTCCCTCTCCCTCTCCCTCTCCCTCTCCCTCTCCCTCTCCCTCTCCCTATCCCTATTTCTATCCCTATCCCTGTCGCTACATCTATCCCTCTCTCTATCCACTATTAACCCTAACCCCAACCCAACCCTAATCCCAACCCGAAACTGTAGCTCTCACTCTAAACCTAACCCTATCCCTTGGGTAATGAATGAAATTATGAATATCCGATTTACCATCACGTTCTTCAAGGCAATATGACGAAACCGATAGATGCTGCCACTGCCGTTTTTTCATAGTTTTCGTTGAAAAAAAAAATCATTAAAAATTAAATTTTCAATCGATTTTGAAATTCTCAACTGTTTTGGGTAGAGCATTGTTGACACTTTCGAAATATGTCCCTGCAAACCAGATACCGGCTAGAACCAAGTTAAATAGTTGGTTTCATTCATTTTTCATACGGTTACCGAAGTAGCTAATTTGGTTCAGGGCGTGTGAAAATTTTGAATATATGTATACTTTGCCTCTCCCTTGCACTTGTTAAATTTTCAAAATAAAAAATTTCCCTTTCAAACTCTGGCTAATGTTTTGGTTAAAATGTAGTTAACAGCCATTTGTTGAAGTCGTCAATGTTTTGCCTAACATGTCGTTAATATATTTGTTGACATGGTTATGGAAACTGATAACATGTGGCTAACATTATGTTATGAAACAGTAAATGTTTTGGTTAACATGCTGTTAAAATTATTCTTTGAATAAGTCAACAAACAAGCTAGCATATGGTTAACATATGTAGTTGAATCGGTTACCGAACCAGCTATCATACGAGTATGGTTAACATTTATAATTGAATAGGTTACCAAACCAGTTACCAAAACGGTTAGCGCTAAAAGGACAATACTTACGGAATTTTTCCAAAAAAAATACACGATTAATATTGGTTTTATTATATGTTTACATTATATTTAATATATAACACATTTGTACTTAAAATTCAATAATAAAAAATGTTGGGATAAGATGTGTTTCCAAAGATTTTCATAAAAATTTCGCCAGACTTGAACCTAAGCACTAAAACTCCAACCGTCATGTACCGATCCCCCAGCTACTACCGTTAAGTATTCCGTCGGGAGGTGGTTTGAGCACTAGTCTCAACGTCTGTTGGTCGGCGTAACCGTCCATTTCAGTTCATGACTGGGGATCTTTTTCTAGATTTTCATTCTACTCGTCAGGAGTGGTGTTGGGAAGGTTGGTCTTGTCCGCCAACACAAATACATCATTCGTTCATTATCATTATCATAATATAAGTACATACTATCGTATACATAAACATTTTGACTACTTTGGTAATAGTTTATCAACGCTTACAATTACCTGTTTGGTACTTCCGAAGCTAGGCGATTGGAAGGGCCGTGATTCCAATCCGCCTCTTTTAAAATAAACGCATATTTCCTGGCAGAGATTTACACTTACTTACACAATTGACCGCTTACTCATATCACGGCTCTCCTTGTGAGCCAGGACAGTTGGACAGGCCGTGGGTCCAAGACTGTCCTCAGTAGGCAGTATTCGCCGTTATTGGTATAAAGTCCTATGTTTGCAATAAACATTTACTCGCATACCGGCTCTCGTTCTGAACCAAGACAGTTGGACAGGGCGTGGGTCCAAAGCTGTCATCAGTTAGCAGTATTCGCCGTATTGGCCCTTAGACCAAACGGTTGGAAGGGCCGTGGTTCCAATCCGCTTCAAATCTACTCACCCATGATTACAATAAATCACTCGCTCGCATAATGGTTCTCATTGTGAACCAAAACAGTTGGACTGACTGTGGGTCCAAAACTGTTGTTATTATCTGACTCGTATAATGCTTTATCCCTTGTTTAGTTATTATCGCCAAGCTGGGTTTCAATTTGGACGGATGGGGAGACTTTGTCTCCAATCCGTCCAACTTTCTTTCAGCTTCAATCATAGCTTAGTTCTCCCTGGTGCGCCGTAGCCTTTCCTGGCTTCTTAGCCACTTCATGGTTTCTGCAATAACGTCGCACGCTGCAGTCCATTTTATTTTGCTCTGTAGCATGTGCTCCACTAGGGTTTCTGGAGTGTAATCCTCCCCGATAATACTGCGAAGCCTTCTTCTTCGCCACCACATGTGATGATTCGTCAAAGCGAAGTTCTGCAACAAAAAAAAAACAGCACAACTTTAATCTGGATGCTATAACACAATAAATTAACTGTTACCTATTTTTTTATTGCGTCGGTCCTGGGTATATTCCGAAAAAATTAAAATAACAATTGCTTGCCGGCTCTGTGAGGATGTTCTTGATCCTAGATGTTGGATGACCTGGCAAGTTGAAATATGACGCGTCCCGTTGTCGTGCTTGCGGATACTTTTTTCATTATGCGCTTGGGGCGGTTCAGCTCCAAGCAATAGCTGTCGTATGAAACTTCCAGCAGATCACCCTTTTCCAATTTATTTTGAAGTTGGGCATACCCATACGTTATTATATACATATGCGGTCTGCATCTTCCTGCTAAAAAAATAAAAATATTCTTAAAACAATTCTAATTTTTTCCAAAAAATAAAGCTCTTGCCTTTTTTTTATTTTCTGAAATAATTTGACAAATAAAATTAATTTATGAAGACAGCTGTCATTGTCACCATTTGGGATATTTTTACAGTAGTTCAGGCTGTTTCACTCGCACTCATAATTTTGTGAACAGCACAAAATAATCAAGGTTTTCTTTTTTTGGCAAATCTTATGTACGTTAACCCTACAATGAGGATTTGGTATTTTCTTTAAATTTTTTAAACTGTTTTCAAAATATTTTTACATGCTCTTAAAGTTGAAGCTTTGAAGCTTCCAAAATTGTAAGCCATGTGCGATTATCTTACTATTAAAATAATTACAGCGATTTAAAATGTACTAAATTTTATACGTGTTACTGTGTATGTGTGTGCAATAGTACAAAACTCAGTAATTTTTGAATGTTAAGATAATCGCACATGGCTTACCATTTTGGAAGCTTCAAAGCTTCAACTTTAAGAGTATGTAAAAATATTTTGAAAAAAGTTTCAAAATTTGAAAGAAAATTCACTTAAAAAAAAAAAAAATTATTTTTCCCCATACAAAATATATGGGAAAGGGCGAAAAAAATAGCCGCCGCTAAGCGTTAAGTTAGAGCGCTAATTTCTTGCAAGGCTTATTTTCTCATCAATACCTAACTTTTTAGGGGGTAAGACCAAGTAGACATTTTTTTTGAATCATCCTAATTTATAATGTTTTGTTCATTTGATGTTTTTCACGCTACCAGTTGAATTTTAAATTTTTTTTTTGGTTTTCCCGGTTTTGACGTCATTTTTTTGCCACTAATTGACAAAAAAATGAACCTTATTGGGCATGTGTCATCGAGAGGCAATCACTATTTAATTATACCATTTTTTTCGGGAAAGGGCTTAAATTTTCAAGATATGCAGCAGAATCCAGAATTTTTTGGTCCCAAGCGCCCTACACGGGTAATATGTGTAAGAAGGCGGTTCGATTTGAAAATCACCCATGTGACAAAGAAAATCGTATTTTAGGGATCAAAGTAGGATACTTTGTCGAAGGAAGCATACCTCTAAAACCAATTCTGATGTCCCGACTTTGTACTTTTGACTTTGAGCGCCAAAGTTTTAAAAATCCTAAGTTGACCCATTTGGGGCGGGTTTCTCAACTAGCCGCCAACTTAATGCTCACTAATCACCGATTAGTCGTTATCGGCTTTTATGCAAGCGGCCCTTAATGTTAAAAGTTGAATATCTCAAAGAGGATTAATGGCAGGAAGCAGAAAATTGGTATAGAGCTAAATGATATCAAAACCATTTTCACGCACAAACGTGGGAGTTATCGGGGCGTAGCACCTCCCATCGTATCATATCTTGGCTTGCGTAATTTATTACCTCTCTGAAGTTGGCAAGACAACTTTTACGTGGCAAAAAAGTAACTAGTGGATAATTTACCGTAATTTATACGTAAATTATCCGTGAAAACAAAAATTTTGCCGCGGCCGTATTTTGGAAAATATTGAGTGGCACGCCAACTTCGTGTGAAGTTAGCGTGCCACCTTTGAAAAACTACCTTAGGGACCTGCTAGAGAAAAATATTTGTACGTGATTTTGCCGTGAATTAGCCGTAGTTAAATGGCATATTTAAAAAATTAAAAAAAAAAATTTTTTTTTATAGTGCACCGTCAACTTCACCGTCAACTTCACATGAAAAACTACCTTAGGGACCTGCTAGGGAAAAAATGTTTGCACGTGATTTTGCCGGAAATTCGCCGTAATTAAATGACATATTTAAAAAAATAAAAATAAAAATTTTTTTTTGTTAGTGCACCGCCAACTTCAGTTAGCGTAACTTCATGTGAAGTTGGCGGTGCACTAACAAAAAACATTTTTTTTTAAATTTTTTAAATATGTCATTTAATTACGGATAATTCACGGCAAAATCACGTTCAAATATTTTTTCCTTAGCTGGTCCCTAAGATAGGTTTTCAAAGGTGGCACGCTAACTTCATGTGAAGTTGGCGGTGCACTAAAAAAAAAAAAAAATTTTAATTTTTTAAATATGTCATTTAATTACGGTGAATTTCCGGCAAAATCACGTGCAAACATTTTGTCCCTAGCAGGTCCCTAAGGTAGTTTTTAAATATGCCATTTAACTACGGCTAATTCACGGCAAAATAACGTACAAATATTTTTTCTCTAGCAGGTCCCTAAGGTAGTTTTTCAAAGGTGGCACGCTAACTTCACATGAAGTTGGCGTGCCACTCAATATTTTCCAAAATACGTCCGCGACAAATTATTTGATTTCACAGATTAATTACGGATAATTTACGACAAAATCACGTGCAAAGGTTTTTATCCTAGCTGGTCTCGAAAGTAGTTTTCCAGAAGTGGCGCGCTAACTTCATGTGAAGTTGGCGGTGCACTACCAAAAACATTAATTTTTTTTTTTTTTAATTTTCCAAATATGCCACTTAGTTACGGCTAATTTACGGCAAAATCACGTGCAAACATTTTTTCTCTAGCAGGTCCCTAAGGTAGTTTTTCAAGGGTGGCACGCTAACTTCACATGAAGTCTCCACATAGCAGAATCCCGGGACTGACGTTCCCAAACAGACACCGTTACTCCTCCTCGAACCATTTAGATGACTTAATGAAGGCCATCAGGTCCTTTATGTCCAGCTCCGTGACCTGGCGTAGGCTAACCAGGAAGGGAACTCCCAAGTGGAGTGTGTACTCTTTCAGAATTAGCTTGCATGTGGCAAACGGCATACCTAAGCGCTCTTTATCCCGAAGAACTTGCTTGGTCATACCCTGCCTCGCAAGTTCGTCTGCCCTACAATTTCCCTCAATGTCCCTATGCCCCGGGACCCATGTGAGGTTCACGCGGTTCTGTTGGGCCATCTCTTCTAGAGATCGACGACAGCTGAGCGTCAGTTCAGAGTTGAACGAGTGAGAGCCAAGGGATTTGATGGCCGCTTGGCTGTCGCTGAAAATAAAGATATCCTGTCTGATAGTGTGTTGGCCTATCCAAGCCGTGGCGTCCATGATTGCTGAAACTTCAGCCTGGAAGACACTGCAGTGATCAGGTAGTCTGAAGGAGAGATCCTTTGAATAAACCCCTCCTCCAACTCTGCCGTCTAACTTCGAACCATGAGTGGCGGGACTCCGATTCGTGCTCTCCCATTCTTCTCTGCTGGGAATGTTTATTTTAAAACCGCTATCTCCGACTGTTGTGGTCGCACAACGATCTGTGCTCAGCGGAAGGAAGCTATAGGTTCCCAAAATACTGGCGTGTCCAGTAGTGCTTGCGCCCCAGCCGGACGTTTCCCTCAGACACAGTTCCGATGCTGCCGATGCTGCTGCTACCCGGTGCCCTTCCAGATCGAGTGGCAAAATGCCAAGAATGGCCTGGAGTGCTTCATTGGGCGTTGTTCTTAACCAGCGTTGCCAGAAATTTTTCAGCAATCCGGCTAGATCGAGAAAAAATAACGGCTAAAAACGGCTAAGAAAAAATTTTTTCGGCGAAAAAATTATAATTTTTGCCGGAAAAACGGCTAAACATTTTTAATCAACTTTTCACTCGTTTTATTTTTTTCTCATCTAGCTTTAAATATTAAAGTTCACGCTAAACAAAAATTTTGTATGAAAAAATTAAGATAAATTTTAAAGTTTACTTCAGAAAACGGCTCCAATTTCATAACAGTAAGAAAGTTTCGTATACAGATGCTTTGCATCCAAATATACAGAGCTATAATAAACATAAATAAAGCTTACATTTATATTTGTTATATCCAGGCGCGTATTCAGGGACATCCCGAAATGCGTAAGTTTATGCAATTTTTTTGTATGTGACTGTAAAAAGTAAAATTTGGAATATGAGTCCCAAACTCATGGGATAATATTTTTTGATTTCCGGTCAAATTAGACATTTGAAATAACAAAAATTGCGACAAAGCCAAACTTAGGTAAAGAAAGCAAACTTCAAAAGTCCCCATTAATATCATGTGTGGTAAAAAAGTTATTTGGGGGCAAAGGTGAACATTTAGGTTAGGTTCAAGTGGCTACCGTAGAGGCACACCTAGGCCAGTATTAAAAGGACCGTTGTGATACCACCAACACTAGGAAAGTCAGTTCCGGGACCCTGCCATATGGAAAATCCCGGTATTAACGGAATTCTCCACATAGCAGAATCCCGGGACTGACGTTCCTATACCGACACCGTTACTCCTCCTCGAACCATTTAGATGACTTGATGAAGGCCATCAGGTCCTTTATGTCCAGCTCCGTGACCTGGTGTAGGCTAACCAGGAAGGGAACTCCCAAAAAGCGCATTCTCGCGCCACTTAAAGCCGGGCAGTTGCAGATGAGGTGCTCCACCGTTTCCTCCTCCTCATCATCCTTACAACTCCTACAGCATCGTCGGTAGGGCACACCAAGTCTTTCTGCGTGCCTACCAATGAGGCAGTGCCCAGTCAATACGCCTATTAATATGGAGATTTCTCTTCTCCTTAGGGCATAAATTTGTCTTGATCTTTTATGATCCCATTTCGGCCAGGTTTCTTTGGATATCCGGCATCCTGGAGATTGCAGCCATCTTTCGTTGGCTTGGCGGAGTGTGTACTCCTTCAGCATAAGCTTGCATGTGGCAAACGGCATACCTAAGCGCTCTTTATCCCGAAGAACCTTCTTGGTCGTGCCCTGCCTCGCAAGTTCGTCTGCCCTACAATTTCCCTCAATGTCCCTATGCCCCGGGACCCATATGAGGATCACGCGATTCTGTTGGGCCATCTCTTGTAGAGATCGACGACAGCTGAGCGTCAGTTCAGAGTTGAACGAATAAGAGCCAAGGGATTTGATGGCCGCCTGGCGCCCAGACTTGTTAAAGCGGTGTTTATAGCATCAGGGCTTATGTTGTTGAAGGCTCCTTCAATATCTAAAAAGGCCGCAAGACAGTACTCCTTCTCATACAGTGATTTTTCAATAACAGAAACTAGGCTGTGAAGCGCAGTTTCTGTAGATTTCCCTTTGGTGTATGCATGCTGATAGCTACAGATCAGGTTGCTATCAATAGTAGAGGAGAGGTAGTCATTTATTATCCTCTCGAAGGTTTTGAGCACAAAGGATGAGCACGGAATGTAGCTAAGAGCCAGGCAGGCTGTATAGAGAAATGCCAGCCATTTGGCTGATGTCTCCAGCGTGTTTATGAGTTGTGCGGGAATAATCCCGTCTGGCCCGGCAGCCTTGAACGGTTCGAAGCTTTTAACCGCCCACCCAACCTTTTCCTCCGTGATGGGTATGTATACAGCCAGGTTTGTTGTAGGTGCTACGGGTTCCTCATGCAAGTTCCCTGGGAAGTGCGTATTCAGGAGCAGCTCTAGGGTTTCCCTCTCCGTGCTGGTCCAGGATCCGTCAGGTTTGCGCAAATAGTTTGTGGCTGTTTGAGTTTTTGAGAGCACTCGTCTAAGTCTCGCTGTATAGTCGACATTTTCGACCCCAGTGCAGAAATTTCTCCACGATACTCTCTTCGCCTGCCTCAGAGCTTTTTTGTAGGCCCTGAGTTTAACTTTATATTCGAGCCATTGAGTCTCCGTGCCAAGGCTCTTGACCTTATTAAATTGTGTCCTACATGATTTTCGGAGCGAGTCCAGATCGTAGGACCACCAATGCGGCCTATGTTTACCGCGTGGTTTTGGCACTGGGCAAGCCTGCTCTAAGGCATTCGAGAGCGCCGTTGTAAAGGTCTTTACCAGATCCCCCAACTCCCCTACTGATTATGGGACTTGTGGGGGCAGTGCTGGTAAGTCCCTAGATAGTATTTCATTGTGTAGCTGCCAGTTAGTGTTACGTGGGTTGCGTTTCATAACCGGCTGCTCAACAGAAAAGTCTAGAACTATTTCTACCTACCGGTGGTCGGAGAATGAGTGCTCATCGAGAACGCGCCATTTTCTGACCCACTCATATGCGCCTTCGCTGCAAATAGTGAGATCTATTACCTCCCTACGGGTTTTAGTAATAAACGTAGGTTCGTTACCCACGTTGCAGTTCCGATAATAAGATGACCCATGGAAAAATTTGCCACCAGGTCTTTTACCTCCCTCTGTGGCGGAGGTTCTTCGGCGTCGTAGGGCATATAGACCGACGCCATCGTCAGACTGGTACTGTCGACTGTTAAACTAGCAGCTGTAACGTCACCATTGGTATAGTTGGGCAAGAGAAATGCATTCAGCTCAGACTTAACTAAAATACAGGCTCTAACCCTGCCCCCCTCGCTGGCTCGAATAAGCTTATAACCCTTAGTCCCCAAACCGCAAATCCTTGAGCTGTTGACCCAGGGTTCTTGGATGAGGACCACATCTACGTCGCCTTTAGAGAGACGACTGATTAAAGCAGCCGAGGCTGCTTTAGATTTGTGCAGGTTTATCGAGTTCCACCTCATCTGGAGGCTTATCTTTCAACGACGATTTCTTCAGACCACGGTTTGGCGAGGCAGAGATCCTACTAACTGTGGCAGTGTCAACTGTGGTGCGCTCAGGACTAGCTGCTATCACTGTGACGTTGAGGTCCTCCCCGTCCAGCAGGCTGTCTCCCATCTCCGAGCTGTTCACTGCTCCTTCGCCATTTGACGTGGCAGATACCATATTTTCCGAGTCGGACATCTCCGACTCCCCTTCCGGCACTGCGATGTCCGAGTCCTCCGGTGCAGCCGAAATAGCAGCGCGCTGTGCATCGCCGCGGTATACGTGGATCACGATCTGACCCATGCCGTAGTGCACTCGTACCTTGCACCGTTTAAGGGGTTCGAGTGCCTCCTTATTCAAGGTGAAGACCACTTGCCTATCAGGCCCTACCGCGTCCTCGACCAGATTTACACCCCAGTCCTGCGTCGGGAGAGACGGGTTCATGATCCTCAGCATCCTGAGAATTCTCTCAGGTTCAGCACGGATAGCAGGAATCCACGCTCTTGCCCTTGGCCGAGCCGGGATGTCCTTCCAGTCGACAACCTCGATTCTTGCCCCTTGGTAGATCTCACCTAGTCTTGCAGCTGCTGCCTTGTACAGTGCAACAGTTTTTGCATCCTCGCAAGCGAATACCTTGATTCGGCTCTGGTGCCATCCCGCATCAGAACCCATCGGAGTGGCACCCGGAGACTCATCCATAATGTCGAGAAGGGCATTACCGATAGCGTTCCGGACGAACCGCCACTGGTCCCTAGGGATGGCCCAGTTTTCATTACCTCGGTCAATGACGCCTATGAGGATCCTATCCTTAGTCCCTTCAGCAAAGCTGAGTTTACCCATTACGGGGGCGTGTTGCTGCCGCTTCGGGTGGGGTTTTAAATCCACGTCCGATCTCTGGCGTTTGAAGGGATTTATATTAACCTTCTTTGGCGCGTAATCGCTTTGGAAGTTCGGTAAGATAGCTTCAGCCATCTCCACCGTCTTTCTGGCATTCGGCGATAGCGTCTCTTGTGAAATACCCTCGTATTTCTTCAGGATCCTTGCGGCCGCTCTTTTGTCCAAGTACTCAGAGCGACTGGGAGATGTCTTTTGGGGTAAATTTCGACCCGTAGTTGCCATCGCGGTCGTTCCCTTATTTGGATCTCTGGGGCCAGGTTGTAAGACCACTGCCACAGACGTTAAAGACTTGGTTTCGGTACCGGCACTTACTAGGGCTCTAGCATCAGCCGTTGTTGGCTTCACCGTGTTTGTACCGGTACTTACTTTGGGGATTGCCCCCTTATTATCCAGAGCTGATCGACTCGTAGTTGCCATCGCTGTCGATCTCTCGGCTGATGAAGAAATGGAGTTTGTCCTCCGACGTTGCGTTCTCGCTTGCTCCAGCATTTTCCTCCTCTGCTGGGCAGTATACATGGTTGTATCATTATTTTTAAGGTTTTTATTACTTTTTTCATCTTGTTCGTACGACCCCTTGCCGGGCAAGGCCAGTTTAGGGTCAAAGGAAGAGTATGGGGAATGTGTCGTCCGCCGCGGCAGAGTCCCATGCCGCGGTAAGGCCATAGTTACTCTCCGAGGCGGCCCG